>APFE030472158.1:0-10568 GCA_000404065.3 Pinus taeda | reverse complement strand
TCTTTTGTTTCCTATTAATACAAATAAGTCCATTCTTCTTAATGATTTGTTATTAATGAATTGTTTCATATACTCCTTTGTCTATATGTTGAATATGTTTTATTTCATGGGATATTCAGGTGCTATGTAATCGTTTGATTGTTAGTGAATGCAGGTCTTGAAGTGAAGGAGGAGCTCATCTGGATCGATGAGGCTAGACTACTACAACAGCATTGGACTATAGGTAGGATCTAAAACACTTGGTTTCTCGTGTGATAAATGCATGTTTAGAGAAGGATTTCTCTTAATTGTCTTGTTTGTCACTAGAAAGTCTTAGGCTTCCAAGGAGGTTGGTTTTGTCCACAAGATTAACTCTTTCCACATGACAAGGGTAAAACCCTTTATGATTCTTTAATTATCTATCCGCTTCGCGACCACAACTTGTAGAGACTTTACATATTTATACAACAAAACTTGGGACTTTCCCCTAAAACTAGGGCTTTTGCCACAAAATTTACCCTAGGGGACCCCATCCCAACACATGTCCCCAACAAGGTCAGGCAATAAGGAGTTAGGGCTTGAGCTGGGTGAACCTCTTCAAGGCCAGCCTCACAAATCTCGATGGACTCCCATGGAGGAAGAAAAGAAAGATGAGGGGGCAGGAGATCCTATCAAAATCTTGCTCGAAGAAGCCCTCAAATGAAAGAGGGATAGGGTGATGGATATCTTTGCTCAAATCCTTCAATGGCTACCCATAGGCGATGCATATTCATCCAACAACCACCCTAGAGGTGCCACTCCTTTTAAGGTACAAGTTAACTTCAATATTCCCATATTCGAAGGCCCGATAGATGCAGACATCGTAGATAAATTGTTAAATCTATTGGAAGGATATTTTTAATTTCATGACTTTTCCAATTGGGAAAAGATTACTTTTTCACTTCTCGAAGCCGCCCCACACGTCAAAGACTAGTGGGTAACCTACTATGAATGAAATGATAAAAATGAACCCTTGCTATTTTCAGTTGCACCGACTTGGAATTATTTTCAAGGTGCCATCATGGAACAATATTACCCTATCGGGAGCTATGGAGACAAATACATAAAGTGGACCACGCTACAGAAGGGAAGGGACCAAGATGTGCCATATTTCAAAAATATTTTCCATGCCCTTCGCACGAAGCTGGGTATCAAGGATACTGAGTAGAATTTTGTGCTCAAGTACTGCGACTTTCTACACAAGTACATCTAGGATGAGAAGGAGCTCTTGGACATTTCCTCACTTAGTACGGTGTATCGGTACAATGCCAAGATTGAGCTGAAGTTTCAATAGAAGAAGTAGGACTTTGGATCTGTGAACCCAAAGTAAGGAAAAGCCACCGCCAAACCATAGAATAAAGGACCAAGCCAAGGTGGGGCTACCCAAGATATCCGACCGAAGTTGCAAGTAAAGAAAAAAACCATGAAGATGAAGAAGGACATGGGAAAATGGTGTGAGTTCCGTAAGAGCTCCACTCACAATACAAGTGAGTTTCGGGCCAAGCAGTCACTAGTGGCCAAGTCGAAGGCTTCCTAATCAGACGCATGTTATGAATCTGAATTAGAACCTGATAAGGGAACTGACAAAGGGAAGTAGATCATTGATGTGGAGCCCAGTGCCACCGTGGCCACCACCAAGATCCAAAAGATTGAGCCTAAAGATCCAAAGGAGGGGGAACTCCTCTTCCATTCACAGATGTGGGAGAACGGTTCTCTGCTGTAGTTCATTATTGACAGTGAGAGCCACAATAACCTCATGTTAGCAGAGGTCATGAGGTAGTTGGGCCTAAAGACTACAGTACATCCATAACTGTACACCTTTAGGTGGCTTCACCACAAACGAGATCTTCGCGTCAGCCAGCAATGTCGCATTCCCTACAACATCAAGCCCTTCACGGATGAAGTACTGTGTTATGTTCCTCCTCTTGAAGTTTGTGATGTATTGTTAGTACAACCATAATTGTGGAAGCAACATTATTTATATGAGTCTAGACCTCATTCTTTGATTATTAATTTGGCTAATATGTTGTACAGGATATTGGAGGTAGCCTCGCCTATTACAATCTCTTTGATCACTGCAAAGCAATGTAGTAAGATCATTTCCCGGACCAGGAAATTTTGTTTCCTTATGATTTTCCCCTAGGAAAAGAGGAAGGTTGTGGCCATAGCTTCTGGGTAGGGCTCCTCTACACAATAGTAGCATATGGATAAGGTCGTGGAGAAGTATAGAGATATTTTTTCCTCATCCACATGGGTACCTTTGCACTGTCAGGTCAAGCACTCCATCAATCTAACACCGGGTGCACCACTTCCTAATGGATCAATCTATCGATGCTTTGTTCTAAAGAATGATGATATCAAGAGGTAGATTCAGGAAATATTGTAGAAAGGGAACATCAGGCCAAGCTCATCACCTTGTGGGAGCCCAATTGTATTGGTACAAAATAAGTATGGGATGTGGAGGCTCTGTATTGACTATCAGGCATTGAACAAGATTGATGTCTAAAATAGGTACCCAATCCCATAGATTGATGACCTCTTGGGCCAGCTCAAGGGGGCTAAATATTTCAGCAAGATTGACTTGAAGCTAGGTTATCACCAGGTGCCTATCGAACCCTCCGATGTGTGGAAGACTACCTTGAAATAAAAGGAGGGATTTTTTGAATGGTTGGTCATGTCATTTAGATTGAAGAATGCCTAGCAACCTTCATGAGAATGATGAACGACATCCTGCAACCCTTCACCAATGCATTCATGGTGGTGTATTTAGATGGCATCTTGATCTTTAGCTAGAGTTGGGAAGAGAACCTCCACCATATTCAACTGGTCCTTCAAAGTTTGTGACAACACAAGCTATGTGCTAACTTGGAGAAATGCACCTTTGGCTTGACCTAGATTCAATATATAGGGTATATCATTGATGAGCAGGGTGTACATGTGGACCCATCCAAGATACAAGTCATTCTATATCGGAGAGCCCCAACCACTCTTATATATCTCGACAACATTTTGGGTCTTTCTAATTTCTAGCATAGGTTCATGTTGGGGTTCTCTCATATCAGTTGGCCTTTACATCAAGTCACCAAGGGTGGAGTGAAAGATATTTTTTTTTTGGTTGGAAACCCAAAAACAAGCATTATCTGAGTTGAATAATCACCTCTGTTCTGTGCCAATGCTCACATTACTTTACCTACAGCAACCATTTGAGATTGAGACTGATGCCCGTGACTATGCTATTGGTGTGATTCTTACTCAGCATGGGCATCCAATGGCTTACCACAGTGAGACACTTTTAGACACAGTGCAAAAATACCCCACTTACAACAAATAAATGTATCCCACTGTGCAAGCCTTCCGTCAATGGAAGAATTACATTGTGGAGAAGGAAATGGTCATCCACACAGACCACCGACCTCTACAGCTCATATGGACACAATGGAACTTACAAAATGATTAGCATCAGAAATGGTCCACCTATTTGCAACAGTTCCATTTGAACATTAATTATAAGAAGGGTAGCACAAATAATGTTGTTGATTTCCTCAACCAACCACTGGTCATGGCACTGATCACTATTCTCGACTCTTGTGGGCACGAGACATTGGGGTGGCTGCATCTTTAAAAGAGTCATCTAGAATTCAGTAGCATAAACCAGAAACTCTTGGAAGGGAAGAAAGTTCCAATTTTTTACCTTCATGATGCACTATTATGCCACGTGGGACACATATGTGTTCCTTAAATTGAGCGTACCAATATGATTTGGGAGGTTCCCTACAATCGGGTTGCTAGAAATTTCAAAGTAGAGAAAATAATGGCGGTATTGTGGAAGTATTTTTATTGGCCAAAACTTCATGAGGATGTTGGGAAGTAAATTAGATCCTACACTGCTTGTGCCATTTCCAAACCAGCCATCAAGAAGCAATGGTTGTATACTCCTTTACCTACTCCTAGTTGACCTTGGGAATCTATATCCATGGATTACATGTTGGGCCTCCCTTCTACTAAGCATGAAAATGGTTGCATTTTTGTGGTCATCGACAGATTCTCTAAGATGGCCATCATGGTAGCCTACAAGAAGAGTATCACAATAAAGGCCACTGCTAAGCTCTTCTTTGAGCGAGTGTGGGTACACTTTGGGATCCCATAGTCCATTGTCTCAGATTAGGACAACTAATTCCTGAGTGCATTTTAGTTAAGTCGTTGGTCGATGCTGGATACAAAAAATACTAAGTCCACGACTTTCCATCCCCAAACTAATGGCCAAACAAAGGTTGTAAACAAGATCATCATACATATTTTGTGCATGTACAACTTGAAGCATCCACACACATGGGATGAAATTCTCCCCTATGTCCAATACAACTACAACACAACTCTCCACAAATCAATGAGCCACAACCCCTTTTCGGTAGGGTTGGTGATTGCCCCCATTCTTCACTTAACGCTTGCACTGATTGTAACTATAAATTACGAAGGGATTTCTTCCTCCTTTATTCAAGAAGTCCTTTTGATATAGAGCATTGAAGACAAAATCAATTTCCTTCGCTCTTATATTTCTTCTCATCCTCAATATATAACTAGATTCATTTCATTGCATCTTCTGAGATGCATGCCTTGACTTCTCATGTCTACTACTTACTGCATTATGCCCAAAATTTCCACAATTGTAGCAATCGACATGATATAGGAGTGGGACAAAAGGATTTCTATATTTCGCTGCATTTATATCATAGCTTCCCTTATGGCCATTATGCCTTCTCTTGGACACTTTGTGTGTTCTTGGGTTGCTGCTACCCGACACAAATTGTTCTCTTACATGCCATCCACATTCTATGGTTTTATGTCCAAAATTGTTGCAAGAATATCAATATCCATAGAAGGGCTTTTGAGGACTGATGATACCTTTTCTTTTAGGGCTTTGTCCTTGAGGGGGAAAGGAACTCTGTTGGTTCTTCATGTGCCTTCCATGGCCATTTGATTTTCTTCCTTGCATTCTTCCTTGCTAGTGCTTAGATCTCTTATGTTGATCTCCTTGTTGTTGATGATGTATTTTCTTCTCTTTTTCTTATTGTTGTCCAACAATATCTTTCCCTTTGTTGTTGTTGGAATTATATCTACCCTTAAATAGGTGATTGACCCTTCATCCTTTACCTTCTTGGGGTTTGGTTCTTCTTTGAAACCCAAACACGCCTTGCTGAGAGGGGATCTCTGCTCAACAAGCATCTCATCCAATGCCTTTCTTCTCTCCTCAAGATTATGATATTGAGACAACTCTTTATTTGAACTTTCTGAATCTTGTCTCAATGAGACTACTTTAGCTTGTAGTCCCTCATAGTGAGATTCTCTTTCATTTAGCTGATTGGTCAACATGCCATTGATCTCTTCTTATTGAGAATTAAGATTGACTATTGTTTTGTTCTGCTTGAGATTAGCCTTTGATAGATATTTGATCTCTTTTAGACTAGAGATAAAATTATTTCTAAAGTAGACCCTCTCATATAGATCCTTTTCTTTGCCATCATAGGTGCTAGTTGAGCCATCACAAAGATCTAAAATCCCCTCTATGTCCATTCAGTCTTCCATAGGTCTGAGGGGTATCCCTTCTTCATCACTACCAGGGGTTCTCTTATTTTCTCCTTTGGATGAGCAGATTTGGGATCCCTCTTCTTCTTTAGAGAATCTGTCATTTCCTTTTTCTACTAAAGTAGGTCTATCTACATCACCACTAGATGAATTTCTATCTTCAAAACCTTCACTTGAACATCTAGTAGATAAAAGACCTATTTTTTCATACTTATTATAGAGCAATAACATAACTTCTAAGCAACATGACCTCTCTTCTAATTCTTCATCATCCTCCTAATAGGGATGAGAAATAACTTGTGTATTAAGAGGAAGATATTTAATGTTCTCAACATCTCTTTTCTAGGATGGTTTCTTTGAATTCTTCCTTCTCTTATTTTGTTCATCTTTTCCAACCCCAGCATTTGCACATTTTGGTTCACTACTTGAGAAACAAGTTTCTTGGGCATTCCCTTGAGCTGTGTAGATTTATCCTCCATGTAGACATTGCAATATGTTTAAGATTTCCTTTTCTATCTCATAATGCCTTACTTTATCAACATCTAGATTTTCTAGCCCTCTCATGATAATCTCCTTGGCTTCTACATTAAACTCATTCTTCTCTCCATATTCTATAGACATCCAAATATCTTCATTGATTACCATTAAACAGGCTCACATTCTAATCCTCTAGAGCTCGTAGTCCAATCCATTCAAGAATGGAACTCCTTCTACTATTAGCCAAACTTTATTAGCCATTGTTTCCCTTTTATCTAACTCCTAGCGATTAAGTTATTCTAGAAAGAACTTGGCTTTGATACTAATTGTTGGAAATAACATTTCATGCTGAGAGGGAAGGTGAATCAGTATTAAGGCTAATTCAATTTTTTCTGCCAATTTATATTTAACATTTAGACTTGGAAACCATTGTGTGAGCAATCATTAACCAAGCATAAAAACAAATATATCAACCAATACAAGCTTACACATCATGAGAAGAAAACACATAAGACACAAAGGTTTAATGTGGAAACCATTTTGGGAGAAAAAAACACCAAAGCTTGTTTTTTATTATGATGTAAATAAGAGAACCTACTCTATTACATCATTTTTTTTTGTGAGACACCACTAGAGGAAGCACCAACTCCCTTTAACTGTTTGCTAACACCCACTAGCAAGAAGAATCAACTTCCTCATTTTGTAGACACCTGATCAACTTACCAGAGGAACCATATGAAACACCAAATTCATGGATTTTTCCCAGCACTAACCTGTAGTTCCATGGATTTATGCAAGAACCAAATTATAGGAGGCCCCAACCCTCAAGCCTTCCTCAGATACCCACTAGAGATGGAAGCACAAACTTCTTGTATATATGCTCCAACCCACACCCAATAAGGAACTCATCTTCTCTGTAGATGGTAACCACTCTCCCTGATATCAACTCTATTATCCTCTGCATCCTTTCATCTACTTAGCCTACGCTGCACTATGTCCTTTGCTCACTCTCCAGCAACCCACTGTTCTTAACAACAACATCCACTAATACACAACACTCTTTGCACTTAGTTCACTTTGCAACAACATACCCTCACACAAGGCTCTCTGCTCTTGATCTTCTTCTTCTACTCAGGCACTCTCATCATTTTATGTACAACACCAAGACACTTGGCCTCTTCTCATCAATTCTCACTCACTCATATATTTCCTCTGAACTCACTAAAACAATGTTGTTTCCCCCATTTGCTCAATGGAAATCCTAGGTTTTGTTACTCTATTGCACAATGGTCAATGTTGTCTCTACTATCCTCCATACTTACTGAAATCATACTCGAGCATAGATCTCCATACTACTGTAACATATGGTTACCTTTTGTTTCCACCATATTAAACTTTGAGTATGGGATCCATATCATTTTCTCCACTTTGATACTCAACAACTGCAGCTACAACACAATCAATTCAAGGAATGGGCACCTGTGTGGTTGTCCATACTAAGAATTAAATATTAGTGATTCTGCACACTCAAGGAATCTCTCCATACTTATTAATTTCTCACAAACCTCGAAATGTACCTCACCATGGCTTCTCTGATGTTGGTCTAATATTCTGTGATCAAGTGTTCTGTACACAACCATTTTTCACATTTAATTATTTTTAACATGTAAAAGAGATCATAGATGGCTTGTTTCAGATTGAGAAAGGATCCACTAACTCATCCTATAGGTCATGGTCCTTGCTGCCTTATTTTGTGGTGCACTTCCAGAGAGCTGCCAACTCATCCATGGTGTGGTGTATTGCTAAATATGGTACATAGGCCAAATCTAGTGCACAATGCCAAAGAACTGTCAACTCATCCAAACTCCACACCTTTGAACATATGTCCACAATGTTGCATGAATATGGAATACTACCATGTTTTACATCATCGTTAAAGATAATGGAATTCTACCAAAGCTATAGACCAGTTCATATCATCAAACATATGCCCACGCTGCCATTTCTCTTTGTTATTATCCCAATGGCATATGGTCAGTAAACACATAAAATGATCGAAAAATGGTCAGCATGCACCTTTTCCTTATAATAGCCTCTAGGACCTAATTATCACCATTAAACTTATAGTGCCCATGGTCTTCTACTACATGAATCCTTCTGTTGGCACTTAGCCCATAAACTCTTGTAAAATGTATTTCATACATCTTACAGGCTTCCGACTTGGTCCACTTGTGCCTTAGAACCTTTCCCATGTCTGCTGTACTTGTTGTCCTTCATAGAACTTGGTGGCATGACCTATGGGTAAGCCTTTAGGAATTAAGCCTCTCTACTAATTGCAAAGCCTAAATTACTTATGTTAATCTTCCGAACCCTTGGTCACCAAAATAATGTAAAACCATCGCAAAACATGTTCATAGGGCCCCACTTCATATGCATATGTCACCTGAGCTCGAGCTTGGATTCATTGGTGCATGTAACATTTTATTAATTGAGTTTCAAATGACTTACACACTTCTGGGGTTCTGTGTATGGCCCACCCGCCCTTAACACCTTCCCTTGTCATATTTCCTATGACTTTGGTGTGCACTCCTTTAACTACCATTCTTTGAAATTCCAGGCTATAGTCTTTGGTTATGGTCCACAATCCACCTATAGGCCCCACTCATGTCTATCTCTCAACTGAAATTTATTTTGGGCTTCCACCTTCAGGGCCTTTCAGGGTTCCAACCTTCTAGACACTGTCCACGTAATCCCAACTCACTACTATCCCGATATTCTTTTAAATAAACCTATGGGATTCATGGCTTCCACCTTCCGTGCCTACCGAGGTTCTAACCTTGTAGGTATCTAGGCTTTCTGGCATCATCCCCATAATCCCATCTCATTGCTATCCCAGGTTTCTTTTAAATAAGCATTCAGGCTTCCGTGATTCCCGAGTTCTGGGCATTTGGGCACTATAGCTATGGGTGACTTTGACTTGTCAATAACTTTTGAACCATAGGGACATTTTCAGAATTGCGCATACTATTTGAAATATTTTTCAAAGAAACTTCCAACCATGCCATTCCTAAGAGTATTTGAGCAAGTCTCCTAATGTTGAAATTATTCCAAAGGTCGAGCCTCCTAGCCATCATAGTCATCATTTTATGGCTTCTTGAGTAATCCTGCTACTATGATGATTCTCTACAAGAGACTACAGTAGCCATGGGACTCCCCATGAGCTTGACAACCCCATGCAAGTAAATTCTATCCCAATTTCCATCACAGCTAGCCTAGTGGACATCAATGTTAACACTACTACTACTACCCATATTCATGCTATTCGTATTAAAATCAATGCTATCACACTAGTTTTTACTAGTAATCAGGAAATGCCAATTGTCCAACACATCTCCTAGTATGACCATTGACATCAATGCCAACACACAAAATACCACTAGCTATCAAACCATGCCATTTGTCTAACACACCTCCTAGCATGACTGTTGACATCAGTGCCAATAGACTTGCTACCATTAGAAATCTAGGTAATTTCAACTCTCCAACATATTATTAGATAATAAATATTTTAATATAAATAAAAGTGTCCTAGTTCTAACAGGAATCTAGGTTTTGTTAGGACCCTTTAATACCAGTGATTCCCCCATTACTATTTTCATTGTAGCCCTTATTGTTATTATTGTGCCCCTATTGTCTCCATATTGTTATTTTTGTGCCGTTATATTATTATTGTTATGTTGGCTTTGATTATATTGTGACCCCTTAGTCTCCTATATATAGAAAGGAGGTTTAGTCATTTGTATCGTCCAGGAATTGTTCATTTGTGTAATGTAAAGGAGTTTGAACCCTCAAAGAGGTTGATTTCTAAGGTGTTGATCTATCTTTTCTATCTCTTTGTGAGCTAGTTTCATAACATTTGGTATGAGAGCTTTGGATTCTAGGATTTGCTGCTACAAACAAGTAATCATGGAATTTTCGCTATAACTTCTTTTCTACAAAGTTTCAGAAGCTAAAAAAAAACCCATTTGAGCCAAAATCGTGATGATCCTCAAATCCAAATTTTAGATCTTGTATCGCTATATGTTCTAAGATATGATCTAAGGAAGGTATGGTTTTTGCAGGCTCTCGAATTACATGCCAAACATGTGACCTTGGGAAAAGAGTCATAACTTTCTCTCTGAGTCTCAGATTGAAATTTCGTAAGAAGTTACAAAAATAGGATAGATTGTAGTTTTTTGTGCATCACTTTCAGGTCCAAAGGTTGAAACTGTTGAGGGAATTGCTCCCCTAGGGCTTTTGGGTGGAAACCCTAGCAGACAGAAAGTTGTCTAAACAGAGAAACACACATTCACACAACCATTATGCTATGATAAGCAAATTCTATAGTAAGAGGGGCATACCTCAGGTCCTACGTTCGAGAAGTTCCTCAAGGGTCCAAACCCTTCTTCAAGTCCCTTTCACTCCTTTGTCTTGTAAAACAACCAATTCCA
>APFE030472148.1:1427-23176 GCA_000404065.3 Pinus taeda | reverse complement strand
AATCTCCTTCATGGAAGATCTTCTTCTAAATAAGGGCATTGTGCTATTTCGCCCTCTACTGTTGAATTAATGCAGTGCGTTGAGGAGCTGAGAGCCTGATTTCATCTAATTCATTGATTTGCTGTAATCTATTGGTATGAGCTTCATTTAAATTCAAACCCACCTCCTACGTCGTTCTTAATGTTTGGATCTCGAATTCGATCGGGAAGATGGGTTCCTTACCAAATACTAACTGATATGGTGAATGTCCCATGGTATTTCTCCATGTTGTGCGGTATGCCCACAAGGCTTCTGGCAATCTTGAAGCCCAGTCACGTCTGTGTGATGCAACTGTTTTTGTAAGTATTGCCTCAATTACCTTATTAGTGCTTTCTACTTGGCCATTTGCCTGTGGGTGGTATGGAGTTGTAATTTTGTGCAGAATAACATAATTTCTCAATGCTGCACCAATCTTGTTACCTACGAGTTGCGGTCCTGCATCTGTAATTATGTCTCTCGGTAGGCCATATCGCACAAATAATTGAAAAAGAAAATGTATTACTGCATCCTCTGTAGCTCTTGGCAGCGCCTCTGCTTCAACCCATTTAGTAACATACTCTGTTGCAACCAGTATGTATGGTTTTTGATTGGATGTTGGGTTAATAGGACCAATAAAATCTAGCGCTCACCGCTCAAAAGGCTCAATTATTAATTGTGGGTTTAGAGGCATCTCATCAGATTGTCCACGGTGTCCTGCCCTCTAACAACTATCACAAGATTGAACAAAATTTTTAGCATCTTTAAAGATAATGGGCTAGTAATAGCCTATTTGTAAAATTTTGTGACCGGTTCTGCAGTCTGCAAAATGTCCGCCACATGGCCCATCGTAGCATGATTTTAGAATGTAAAATACTTCATCTTCCCGGACGCATCTTCTGATGTGCATATCTGCCCCTGTATGGAATAAATAGCCCCCAATCCAAGAGAATCAGGTACTGTGCTGCACTATTTGTTTTCTTTCATTAGGCATTAGGTGCTTAGGTAATTTTCCCACTGCCAAGTAATTTGCAATGTCAGCATACCATGGTGTTCTGACATTAACAACAAATAAATGTTCATCAGGAAATTGATCCTCAAATGCTGCTGCGTCCACTGGCTTTGGCATTCTTGAGAGAAAATCAGCTACAGGGTTTTCTTTTCCAGGTCGATCCTTAATTGTGATGTCAAATTCTTGCAAGAGAATCAACCATCTTGTCACCCTTCCATTTGTAATAGGTTTATTTGCTAAATACTTAATGGCAGAGTGATCAGTATATAAAACTATAGGATATTTAGTTATATAGTGTCTAAATTTATTTACATCATATATTACAGCTAAAAATTCTTTTTTCAGTCACAGTATAGTTTAATTCAGTAGGAGATAGATTTTTTATAATATAATATATTGCATATGGCTTTTTATCTTCTTCCTGCCCAAGAACTTCTCTGATTGCGGTGTATGAAGCATAAGATGAAATCTGGAATGGCAAATTCCAGTTTGGGCCCCTTAGCACTGGGGCTGTTGATACAAGATTTTTCAGATCCTTAAAAGCACTATCACACTTATGTGTCCAAATGAAATCAATATTTCCTGTTAGTGCATAAAAAGGTGTAGCAATCTGAGAAAAATGCTCTATAAATCTTCTATAATAACCATAAAATCCCAAAAAACTGCATACCTTTGTTTGTGTGGTAGGGATAGGTATTAACAAAATTATCTGAATTTTAGTCGGATCTACTTGTATTCCAGCTGCTGAGATATAATGACCTAGGATGATTCCCTCGGTCATCACCATATGACACTTTTCATGGCTCAAACAGAGCCTGGTGGCAATGCATCTTTGCAACACTTTTTCTAATGTTTGTAATGATGGCTCAAAGTCATCCCCGTAAGGTGTAAAGTTATCCATATATACTTCGAGCCCTTCATTTATAAAATCTGAAAAAATGCTGAGTACAACCCTATGAAATGTGGCAGGTGCATTTCATAACCCAAAGGGCAAGACCCTGTAAGCAAATGTTCCCCAAGGACAGGTAAAGGTAGTTTTATCCTGATCTTCAGGGGCAATCTGGATCTGATTGTATCCACTGAAGCCATCTAGGAAAGAAAAGAATTTATTTCTTGCTAAATGTCCAAGACCTGATCAATGAATGGAATGGGGAAGTGGTCTTTCTGGGTTGCTTTATTCAATTCTCTATAGTCAACACATATTCGCCACTTTCCATTTTTTTTTGGCACCACTACTAATGGAGAGACCCATTTGCTGTCAAATATTGGGTAGATAAAGTTTACATCTAGAAGTTTTTGCAATTCAGCTTTCACAATATCTTTAAGATGAGGATTTAATCTCTATTGGGGTTGGAAAACGAGCCTAGCATCCTTTTTTGTATAGATGCGGTGCGTACGCAACTGGAGATCAATTCCTTTCATATCCAGGTAATCCCATGCAAAGGTTTCTTTATATTTTCTTAGGAGTTGAACCAACTTTTCTTCTTGTTCAGCAGTTAGGTTTTTGCTAATGTTCAAAGTTTTTCCTGGCTCAATTTCTATGGTTTTGCTGTTATAAACAGAGGTGGTTGGTATTGATTGATCATGAGTATATTTTAGGGGATATTCCTCTACTTCATTATCAAATGTTGCTTCGATCATGTGACATTTTAGATGGGATCTGGTTTCTAGTTGGTTAATGAAGCTGTTAATGATGTCGTCCTTTGTTTGGTCTTTGAATTTGATGGCATGTTCTATGGTTAATGGTGATCTAATGTTTTTGGTTAGGTATGATACAGATTGTTTTTTTGTTTTGATTATTGTTAAACTTGGCTGGGCTAGAGGATATAAGGCTAAATTCTTTACATTGCTTCCTCTTGTTATAGTCATGCTGCCTTGTTGACAGCCAATGTAAGCGTCATCAGTTGCTAGCCAAGGTCTACCTATAATTAAGGGATGTCCTTCAGGTTGGTTTCTAGGATTGATGATTAGAAAGTCTGCAGGGTATTACCAGGAGTCTACAGACACCATTACATCATGTAATGTGCCCTTTGGTCTAACTACTGATCGGTCAGCCAACTCCAATAAGGTTGTGGTTGAGTCTAATGATGTAATGCCAAGTTTTTGACAAGTGTTGGTTGTAAGAATATTGATTGTAGCTCCTAAATCAACTAAGGCATTGGGGAAGGAGCATCCATTGATTTTCACTGTGACTATAGGATTTCCTAGGTCCTCATATTTTACAGGTGCTTCTCTTCCTGATAGTAAGTCAGATAAGGTATCGACTATGTGGACAGTTGGATTTGTTGTTACTTTCCTCTTTGGCTTTTTCATACATAATTCTTTGATAGTTTTTGCATAAATCGGGATGTCTTGAACAGCCTGGAGGAGTGGAATTTTTATACACAAATTTTTAGTTCTCCCAGAAGATCAAAATCAAGATGTTCTATTGGGCGAGGTATGTTCAGTCGTTCTGGGAATGGTGGAGAAGAGGTGGTTGCTTGTTCATGAGTTTTCTGTCTAAGCAGATTCTCTTCTTGTAGTGTTTGTTCTATAGGTAACAGATTTTTAGTTTGAACATTTTTATCTCCCTCTGATTCTATTATACGCCCAGATCTTAATTGAAGGTCATTGCACTCCCTTAACTCGGTTTCTGGTTCTGGTCCTTCAATTATTTGCACAGATTGAACTGGTCTATTATTGGGGTTCGGGTTGGGTTGGGCTGGGAGCTGTGGTCGTAAGTTGGTCTGGGGGTTTTGTTGCAATGTATAAGGTGCTGGCAGTGTGGGTTGAGGGAGAGGGATTGTTCCAGCTGGCTGATTTGTAGGTCTTTGCCAGTTTGACTGCCAGTTTTGATTCTATGAGGTGGAGGGTGACCATTGTGTTGAATATGCATTATTTTGCCAAAATGGTGGACAGTAAGGAAAGTTCGGCCAATTGGTTTGATTTGTTTGATTTGGCGATGGTGATATGGGGAATGGCTGTTGTGACCAGCTAGAGAAAGGTGGTTGATTTTGCCACATTCCATTATACTATTGAGCATTATACTGAGGAGGCTAAAAAGAAGATGATGGATCAATGGGCATACCTATTTGTCGTGACTGCCACTAGTGGCACTGATTTAGTAGGTAAACCGGTTCTGTTTCTTCTTCTGCTTCTTTTTAGACTGCTTTTAGTCTTGGGAATGATGGGCAACTTTCTGTGGCGTGATCTTTCATACAAATAGTGCAGATTTTGATTGTATCCAGCAGGCACTCTTTGTGGCTATGTTTCTTTCTGCATCTAGGGCAGAATATCGCCAAATTTTGTTCTGCTTTTGCTTGCTTTTGTTTAGCTTGTATAATGTCCCACTGCATTGTCAGAGTCCCTAGAATATCGGTTTTGAAATATTCTAGTAGATTGCCGATTTATATGTGGGTTATACCTCCACCGGAGATCTTGTTATCCCTTGTGATCATGTCACGTTCTGATGGCTTCAGTCTTGTGCTGCCTCTTGAACTCCTGATACAAAAATCAATGATGTCAGCAAAATTTTCTTGATATATGTCACCTTTACTCATAATGTTTAATGTTTCAATCCATTGTTATTTCATCTCTTTAATTAGTGTAGTTTTTAACATGTTTTTAGGCAAGGGTAAAGATGCATAAGGAGATCTGTGGAGATTGTATTGAGAGCGTTCTACATATTCCTCCAGTGTTTCACTAGGCCATGCTGTCATTTGAAATATCTCATCCTTTAATTCTTTGGATCTACAGTAGTCCTGATATTTCTTTAGAAAAGTAGTTTTCATCTGATCCCAGTCATTTATAACGTCCCCACCTAATCCCATAAACCATCGTAAAACTGCTCCTTTTAATGTGGAGGGAAATAATTTTAGTTTTTGGGGATCAGTGGTATAGTCATACCCCCTGCATAATACATCAAACTCAAACAGAAATGCATTTGGATCCTCTGATGTTAGACCATGGAACGTAGGGATATTCTGGAGAGGAGTGGCTTTCATAGGTGCGTTAATTGCTGTGTCCATGATGGGATACTACAGTGTGGAGGTTTGAGGTGTTTGCTGGTTCTGGGTCATTTGATCAAATATGTGCCAATACCCTTCTGGGATTTCCAGAGAGTTATTCCTAGGATGACTAGAAGGATTAGGAATGAGCTTAACAACACTTCCCTGGTCTGGGATAATGAGTGTTCCTTGCTGAACTATTACCTGGGGGGATCTTGGCTCCTCAGGTTCTCCTGCTTCGTTTTGGATAAACTTAACAACACTCCCCTTATTTGGGCTGCTGAGTGTTTGAATTATTTCGAGAGGGGATCTTGGCTCTTCTATTTCCCCTGTTTCTCCTCCTCCTTCATGGAGATGACTAGAATTCCCTTCTTGTAAAGAAATTGGGCAAGAATTCTCAATTTCTTGAAAATCTTGCTCAGTTTCTTCTGTTTTGCTGTGCACCTCAGCAAAGGCTACAGATGGTGAGTCTGTGGCCCAAAGGGAGCCAGTAGGTTGTCTAGAAGCAACTTTTCTAGGGCCTACTGATGGCTGAGATTCAACTTTCTTAATGATATTGTCTATGAAGGTTGATCAACCAAGGGTCACCGGTCCCTTAGCTTTGTTGGGTTTGGGTAGTGGTTTTGGATTATTTTCAAGTTTTTTCTTCTTAGTCATACACACAACTCAAATATTTATTTCTACCCTAAGTTCTTTAACAATCCTGCTGGAAAGCGGGCAGGGGAGCAGGGCTTTTACATGCTCTGTATGCAGGTTTTTACCTTCCGTTTTTAATGCCCAACTCTTTTCTAACAGGCACCCATCAGATGCACACTACTCTTTTAGAAATGGCTACACTCTCCCCGACAACAGTGCCAAAATGTTGAGGTATAAAAGGTGTCTTTTTAACTCCTAATTATCTTCACATTAGTTATCAATCCGGGCAATATTTTCTATTTCAGGAGTGTACACAGTTTGTGGCGTCTATTTACTCAAGAGTAATGTTTCTAAATTGTAGTACAGTGCTTTCAAATACTAGAGTAAACATATGCTTTAAATAAAACTCAATGCTCTGAAACCAAACTATTTATTCAACAAAGTAACAACAATTATCAGTCAAGGATACGGTAGCAATAACTCATTCCTTGTTTAACTGATGTGAAATAAATCAAGCATAAATAAGATCCTCAATCTGAGAGATTTGACAGTAATAGGCAATGTTCTTTACAGTTGTTGATCTCACACACCACACTAAATAACCAATTGGAAATGGCAATGAATTAAATTAATAATGCTACTACAACTGATCGAAATGAGATAATTATGCTAACTGTAAGAATGCAAAAAGGCAAGCCTAAATGAATGTAGAAAGTAAATGAGTAGCAATTGTATATAATAGAAATGAATAGCGACACTTATGTAACTGCAATGAACATCAAAGCTAAGTTACTGAAATGAACAACGAAGCTCTGTAAGTTAAATGAACAGCACAATAATATACTTGCAAAAAGTAGTGATCTTGTTATGAGGGAAATGAACAACAACGCAATTCAATTATAGCATATGAAACATATCAGTTCATTTAGTTTGGAAATACGAAATAGTAAAGAGATGCGACTACAATAGATAGAAATGAAACCAAACCATCACATGATAGAAATCGTAAAGGAATGATACAAGAACAACAAGTGAATCCACCAGGGCCAGGCCCTTTGCCGCTAGTGAACACCGCTGGATTACTTTAGTATGAAAGAAGGAACAACAATAGTATTATATATTAATCATATGAAAAATAGTTACAGGCAGTTCATACTCTGTTTCAACAACGAGAGTTGATGATCAAAGTAAAAGTACAAAAGTAATTTCCGAATAATCCCCCCCATTCTTTACAATTGCTGTCCCTTTTTTAATGGCCAGGAGGATAAAATAGTAACACCGGATAGAATAGTAACAAAAATCCCTTAGGATCAAGAGATGCTGAGAGATCCACTCAATCTTCCATCTTCTGTTAGCTCTTTGTCTTTTGCATTGATGCTGTGATCTTCTCTGTCCTTATCCATAACTGCGTGCTCCATCCTTGGCTTGCTGCCTGTGCACTACTTCCTGGCGAAGGATCAACAGTTACTCCACTTTGTCTTTTTCCTTCTATCGGGTAGGAAACGGTAGTTTTCTGTTTCATCTCTTTCCTACATGAGAAAAGACAATAATTAGCTAAATTGTAATAATAAATAGTTCCCTAGTTTTTACTATAACCCTTTGATATATGAATATTTTTAAAACATAAAGGGGATATAATTAAAGGAAAGGATGATGAAATAAATGGAAAATTCATACCTTTTTCATAGCTCAACAGAAGCTCTGGTTAAACCAGAGGAAGTATGTCTATACAATATTGCAGAGGTTTAATATGCAGGATAGTAAACCGATGAAGATTCCTATTCCTGTAGGTGTAAAGTTATCTGCTAAACAGTGTATCAAGACACAAGAAGAGGAGGAGGACATGTCTTGTGTTCCATATGCAAGTGCAGTTGGTAGATTGATGTATGCGATGGTATGTACTAGACCAGACATTGCACATGCAGTGGGAGTAATGAGCAGGTTTATGTCAAAACCAGGGAAGGAGCACTGGACAACAGTGAAGCGGGTTTTCAGGTATTTGCATGGCACTAGTGATTATGGCTTGTGCTACCAAGGAAGATGATGATTGGACAGAGTGTTGGATATTCGTGGCTTTGTTGATGTAGACTGGGCTCGAGATCTGGATCAGAGAAGATCTACAAGTGGGTATGTGTTTAACCTATTTGGAGGTGCAGTCAGTTGGATGAGTAAGAAACAATTTGTAGTGACACTATCAAATATAGCGGCAGAATACATGGCACCCACTCATGCAAGCAAGGAAGCAATTTGGTTGCAGAGATTGTGTTCAAGTATGGGGTTAGTACATGGAGCTATAAGGATAGACTGTGACAACAAAAGTGCAATTTTCTTGGCAAAGAACCGTGCATATCATTCAAAGACAAAGCACATTGATGTTCAATATCACTTTGTGAGGGGTATGATAGAAGACAAAAAGGTGTTGCTGGTAAAGGTGGACACTTTGAAGAATACTGTAAATGCATTGACAAAATCTGTGAGCTTTGAGAATTTCTCTTGGTGTAGAGAAACAATGGGCATTGCAGGGCTGGATAAATGACTAAGCTCTCCTGTGGTCCACTGTGGAAAGAAAAAAACGAGTGGGAGAATGTTGGGTTGCATTTAAAATCTTTCCACGATTAGCCCATGTAGTAACTGGGGGGTTAAGAAGCGGAGCAGAGCCCCCCCTTCATTTGTTGCGTCTGGGGGGGGGTTCAAAAGGGGTTGAGGGTGTAGTATACTCTATGGGGTACAGGTCGCCCCAGAATTGGTTTTGAACCTATGTTAGGTTGGGCGACCTCCTATGGGTTTTAGGATCTGCACATGGTTTTGGACACGATGGTTTTCGGTCCATGGTATTGGATGCTTCGGCATGTATAAATATGTATTGTAACATTGAAAGGAACATAATGAAAAATCAAGCTAGTAATCCCGATTTTGGAATCCAGGGGAAAATCTCTGTGTATATGTGTTTTATGTGTTATGCTCTCGCATTGTTTATTTTCTGTTTTTCAGAATTCGTATGCAGGTAATTTCTGTACGGGGTTAAAACCGACATATGTATGACATTATGGTTTTGTACTACACTTTATGCTTACTCTCCAACATTAAAACAAAAGTGATTGTAGAGGAAGCCAGTCCTTGCCAACTTGATTTTGTAGACCAACATACTATATTATTGGTGCTTTTTATACTTCGTCTTTGGAACTCATAATAAGGTAAAATAAGAGGCTTTTAGTAAAATGCACCTGAAGAAACAATGTTATCATCAACAACATAAGCACAGTCTAGCCTTGTATTTCATAGTCATGTAAGCCGTTGATTCTTTTGAAAAAAATTGCAGCAGTAAATTATGCAAATCAAAATCCAATGAACGAGCATTAAGGAAGAACAACCTGTATTGATATTTGAAGTGCAATATTGAATTAGGAGCTCTATGATCACATCTCCATATTGTAATACTATTGCTTTTCATTCTTGGCTGATAGTAGTTGAGGCATTAATATCATTGTTTATTTGTGTTATAATGCCCCACATTTGAGACAATTTACAGAAACAGTTCTCAACCAATTTTGTGAAGACTATAACAAAACATAATCAACAACTTTAATGAAATTCAAATAATATCCATGAACATCCCAACTAATTTCACATCACAATTACAAAGTATTAGGAATTTTGATGTAAAAGCAACATAGTTTATAAACCATAGAATAAGGGCACGCATTTATCAAAACAATGCATAGGAAAAACAAATGAAGTAAAGAGCCTACCTTGTATAGAAAATTACAAAAATAGATAGACATGCATGACCTAAATAATGCAATAAAACAAAAAAGAAAACTTGAATCAAAGTAAGGTCTCCTCAAATTATGCAATGTTTAGCATACTTGGTAGGCCTGCAACTAAGCTTGTTCTCTAAGAATCGCTTGCATAATGCAAAGGAATGTTGTCTATAGAAGCTTCACTTGGATCGCTCTTAGTTGGATTCAATTCCTGTATGAGAGAAGCATCAACAGGAGGCATGAAGCCAATCCAGACAAAAATTGAAGAGAAGAATATGTGGCCAATCTGGACAACTGGGCAAGCACACGCAACAAGGGGTTTAGGAAATCATGGTGAAACTCATTTGGTTTGATCCATCATTATAGGTAAATGCCACTTTCTATCATCAATTGATTGAGCCTCATTTACCTAACATACACTAGGCCACAAATTAGCTATGTTGTTATTTTTTATGACTCGCACATGAACCAAACTCGAGTCACTAGAAACCAACAAAACAAATTGAAAGATATTCAGGGTTTTATGTAATAGAGCTTAGAATACAAAAAAAATGATTATTTCTTCTTGACATGATACATGAAATCAAATCTTGGAGGTTCCATTGATGATAGGAAATCCACCTCTAGATTTTTTTTTCTTTTTAGGATCTAGTCCTATGTCATGAGGGAACAAGAAGTGGAAATTTGTTTCTCAATATTCCACTGAAGCAGAATATTGCACAATAGGAGGATCTGTTTGCTACGTCACATACTTACAAGATTGGGTGTACCAAAAATACATTAGATGATCTTCTAATGCGTCAATTAAGGTGTTTTATAACTTGTTTTCAGTCCACTAATTCATGAGCACACAATAGACTGAGTTTCAATACCAATTCAAATGCAAACATGTTCAATAGCACAACATGCATTTGCAATTTTTTTTCACTGAACATCAACGTTCATATATCTTCGCCAAGTCAATTTCATGTGATAATCTTGAGGCATTATAAGTATCTCTCATGTACTTCTAAGAGTCTGAATTAATTGAGGGGGATGTTAGAATAATTACATCATAGTATATGTAAATAAACCCATGTAAATGAGGTGTTGGGCAGCACCAAACTTACAAGTAGAATACATTTAGTCCATTATATTATACATCTTAGAACATGTTTGAGATCCTAATATATATGAACTAAGTTAGCTATTTTGTATAAAATATGCATATGCTCCAATGAATAAATCAAGACTGCCAATTCTATATTTGTGTTGCAAAGTTTTGCATTCTACACCAATATGTAATAGGTATTGTTAGCCAGCTGCAAAGTAATGTACATGTCAAAGACAAAATCAACAAGAGGAAGCCATTTATGTAGCAATTTACAGGGTAAGTTCCTCAGATAGAACACCAAAGGACACCACTCATAAACAGATCACATATCAATACACCGATATTCTTGACGTGGTTAAAACCCTCAGTGAGGGAAACAATACATGGCCTGAGCCAGCGTGGACACTTTAGACAATTTATTAATGTAAAAGAAAGAAAATTTACATAAGCTTATCTCATGAACGATAACCTTAAAAATGACCCTCCATGCTCTTTAAATAGAGATGATGGACCAATTAGGTGTTAAGCCATGGATCAAGTGTCGGTAATACCAAGGAGAGAATGAACTGTCGGATCACTTCATGTCTAAAACATATCATGACCGTCAGATTGTAAGTTACAAAAAGTACATAGTAAAGAAACACACTTTACCTAACTATACACTAGACCAAGCTATACTTCACTATTTCCTATGTGTCAGAATATTCTAACATCCCCCCTTAAGAATAACTTGGGATAGGATTGAAGGATGTACAAAGATGACACAATAGGAGAAGGAATGAGGCATTAGAGCCTATCCCCCCTTAATGACAACTTTGGGAACTCCAACCATAAATCGAAGTTTAGTAAACTTCACCTCTGTGAGAGCCTTTGTAAAGATGACTGCAACTTGATCATTGGTTGAACAATATTTCACTTCAAGGACATGGTCATGAATGAGCTTTCTGATGAAGTGCATATGTAGTTCAATGTGTTTACTATGCTAATTTTGGACTGGATCTTTGCATAGTTGAATGGCACTTTGATTATCACACCAAAGTGTAGTTGGATGTTGATGCTGAAAACCAAACTCTGACAGGATCTGATGAAGCCACATGGCTTTCTTACTAGCTTCTACAATGCCACAATACTCTGCTTCTACTAATGAAAGAGAAATAGCACTTTGTTTCTTGCAAGCCCATCTAATAGATCTAGAACCAAGAGTGAAGACATAACCTGTAGTAGACTTCCAATCATCAGGGTCACCATCCCAATCGAAATCAATGAAACCAACCAATAGAGGGGATGCCTCTTCACTGTAATGAATCCCAAACTAAATTGTACCTTGAACATAATGAAGTATTCTTTTAACTGCTTTCTAATGACTTTCATGTGGGTTTTGCATAAACTGAGCAATAAGGCCAACAACAAAGGAAAGTTCAGGATGGGTATCATCAGATACAAAAGTTTTCCAACAAGCTGATGGTATAAGGTAGCATCAACTTTAGGGGAAGTACAAGTGACTGAAAGTTTGGCTCCAGACTGAAAGGGATAAGGGGCTGGTTTACAGTCCTTCATGTGAAAGTGGCATAGAAGATCACAAACATACTTGGACTGGGAAAGGGAAATACCTTCTTTGGATTGCAAGACTTGAAGACCAAGAAAATAATTCAAGTGTCCTAAGTCTGTCATTTCAAACTACTTTTTAAGGCTATACTTCACATGGTTTATAAGGTTTGGATCACTACTAGTAAGGATAATATAATCAACATAAAGAACAAGAATGATAAGAGACTTACCCTCTTTCTTGGTGTAGAAAGTATTGTCAGAATGACACCTAGAAAAAGCTAGTATCTAAAATAAAGCTATCCATTTTGGCATATAAAGTTTGAGGGGATTTCTTGATACAATAAATGCATATCTTAAGCCGACATACAAGGCTGGAGTCCATTTGTATAAAGCCAGGAGGTTGTTCCATATAGATTTCTTCATGCAAGTCCGCATGCAAGAAGGCAGATTTAACATCCATTTGATGGACTTCGCATTTGAAAGAGGCAGCAAAGGAAAGATCAAGGTGGATAGAGTTCATTTTGGAAACAAGGGATAAGTTTTCAGTATAGTCAATGCCTTCAACTTGTGAAAAACCCTTAGCAACAAGATGAGCTTTATGTTTATCAACTTTTCCATCTGGTCCAAACTTGGTTATGTAAACCCATTTGCATCTAGCAAGTTTTTGTCCATTTGGAAGAGGAACAAGGTCCCATGTATCATTTTCCAATAGTGAATGATATTCTTCATTCATAGCTGCATCCCAATTTGGATGGCCTAAAACTTTTGCAAAGATGTCAGGATCATAATTCGCTGAAGCTTGAGCTAGTAAAGAAGACTCTCTATCAAATTGAGAACGTGTACGATGATGATTTGTAGGATCACCTGCAAGAGCACTTGCTGCATCCCAAGTAGCACAAACTGATTTTGGAAGCTAAGGAGCTGAAGGAGGATCCCAAGAAGGTGGGGGAGGATTGTCATCCTTGTTGTTATCATCTGAAGAAGAAATCTTTTCAGAAGTAGAAGGGATAGAGAGAGGTCGCACATCCACCGAATTAGGCTCATAGGCCGATATATTTTCAACAAATTTTACATCTCTTCTAATGATAACATTTTTGGATTAAGGTTGAAGAAGTCTATATCCTTTGGCATCTTCAGAATATCCAACAAAAATACATTTTTCACTCTTAGGTTCTAAGGCTTTATGTTTCTCATCTGGAATATGGGCCCATGCTTCACTTCCAAAAACACGAAATTGACTTACATCTGGTTTAATTAAGCTCCATGCTTCTTTTGGAGTGATATTCTTTAAAACCTTAGTAAGAGTGCGATTTACTAAGTAATTTGCATAGTTAATTGCTTCTGCCCAAATTTAAGACTAAGTCCTTTAGATTGAAGCATACAATTAGCCATTTCTTTTAAGGTGTGATTCTTCCTTTCAACTACACCATTTTTCTGTGGAGTATATGAAATAATATGATGCAATTGAATTACATGCTCAGTGAAAAAGTTGATGAATTTTTTGTTAACATATTCTCCACCATTATCAGATCTTAGCTTAAGAATTTGATGTCCAGATTGTTTCTCAACAAAGGCCTTAAAGGTCAAGAACATGTTAAAGACTTCACTCTTGAGTTTTAAGAAGTATACCCAAGTGCGTTTGGAGAAATCATCAATGAAAGTTAAGAAATACTTGTAGCTAGAGAATAAAACAACTGGAAGTGGACCACATAAATCACTATGCACAAGTTGTAAAGGGGTTGAGGCGTGCCAAGAGGCACGTTTTTCAAAACTATCCCGATGATATTTTCCGAGTACACTTCCGGAACAAACACCATCTCTACAAGATACCATAGGAAGACTTGTCACCATATTGTCTTTACACAGATTTTGAAGGGAGTGATAGTTTAAGTGACCAAATCTCTCATGCCAAAGTTTGCTCACTTCATCAGTATGAACAACAAATACTGAGGGAAGAGTTGATGACCCAAAGTTGTTAAAATTATACAACCTTATAGAATCATCAGTAATGCCAGTAGCCAAAATCTATCTAGGATCTCTTAGGTCCTTAATTACAAAATCACGAGGTGAAAATTCAACGATTTTACCTTCACCTGAATGAGTGATCTGATATATAGATAAAAGGTTGTAGGATAAGGTAGGAACACATAATAAATTATTAAATTGACCATTTTTTAGATGAATAGTTCCAGTCCCTACAACACTAAGAGATCCATCATCACCAACATATATATTTTTGGTGTTACAATCATTTAAAGAAGAAAACATGGATTTGTTTTTGTCCATGTGATAAGAAGCTCCAGAATCAATGAGCCACTCATGAGAATAAGAAGAAGAAGATACATTTAGTGCATAACCATATCAAGATGCTTGACAACCAAATGCATAAAGTGTTATTCCTGAAGATGAAGTTTAAGTTGAAGAGTGCTCCAAATGGATGTTTTGCTTCTTCATTGCTGCTTCCAAGGCTTTCATTTTCTTAAAGCATTTGGATTCTAAGTGGCCATCACGATTACAAAAGTTGCAATGCATATCAGTCTTCTTCCCTTTGTTTTTATCTGCCTTTTCATTTTGTTGAATTTATTTTTCATTTTGAGATTGAAATTGTTGAGGACTCTTGTTTGGTTTAGGACCATTCTTTTTAGGATGCTGCTTCTTAGGATTCTTTGAATTTGGTTGCTACTCGGATGCTAAGGCTTTCTTAGAAGAGTTTCCAGTATTAACAAGACCAATATGTAAGAGTTTTTCTTGTTCTCTTATTAAAGAATCACAAAAGGCATCAAAAGAGAGGGAATTTTAGGATTGCCCTTAAGCAATAAAGACTTCTCTAGTAGAATGGAAAGTGGAAACGAACATAGAGTAGGCTGGTCCTAACTTAGTAAGAATGGAATAGTTAAGGCTACTGTCTTCTTTTTTAAATTTAACACCTTCCAGGAGAAGTATAAGGGTCTTGAACTTGGAAAAAAAAATATTCAGTGGAAGAAAAATTATTGGGGTCCAACGTAAGAAACTCATTTTCGAGTCGGTGGGCTCTAATTTCATTTTTAATTTTGAAAACTTTATTGAGCTATTTCATTGCTTCATCAGGGGTATCAAGTTTTGCAATATGGAATCTAAGGTCTGGAGAAATAGACATCCCTATCAACCCACATGCTTGATCTTTCTTACTTTCCCATTTGGCTGGCTTATCTTCATCTTTAGGTTTAGGTTCTTGGCCTGAGACTATTCTATAAAGACCTTTACTTCTAAGTAAATCCACAATGTAGGATAACCATTGGAAGTAGTTGGTACTATTAAGAATATCTAGGCATGGAATTTCCATTTTAAAAGAAACTGAAGTTGAAAATTCTGAAACTAAGTGTTCCAATGGAAAGATCTCGAAAAATTAGGCCGATTAAAAAAAACGGCTCTGAAAATGGCTTCCAGATGAAGAAGTTATGACTTTTTGAAGAAAAGTTGTTTAAGATGTTGATGAACTACATGAATGTTGGGAAGTGAATGATAATGTTATATTTAAAAAAAAATCCTGCCCCACACCCCTTCCCCAAACTTAATCTAATTAGCTCATTTTTAAAAAATGGTTATTTTATGTGACCCACTTTTATAAATAAGTGAAAGTCATTTTTACATTGGTACTTTATGAACCACCCACTAAATTGTAACTTAAATAAAAGATAAAGTGACTTCGGAATGATAAGTGACTCACTTTTTATAATGGGCGAGAACACTTTTACTTAAAGTAACTTTAAAACATAAGTTAGCTTTTTGAAAAAGTAACTCAAAAAAAAAAAGACTTGAACCCAAGACCTCTATTCTCATAAAGTAACTTTGGACCAAGTGAGCTAGTTTAAAAGGTTAGTAATATTTGGAAATGAGGAAGGTTTTTTTTTTTTTTTTTGCTCACTGAAGCTTTGGAGTGTGTGCTTACTTGAAAAATCTCCTTTTTGCCTACAAAACAAAAAAAAAACACACAACCCAAAGCAAACATGCAAAAGAAATCCAAGCCTTACAACTTAAAGTTAGATTTGTCCGGAAACTAAATAATTTCCTCAATGTTTCTGATTTTCTGAGATCACACGAAGATGCGATGGAAAAGAGCATACACATGAGAAAAATCCTTCCTCTCTGTTTCTGATTTTCCTAGATCGCACAGAGTCATGGGGCAAAGAGCATACACAAAAATGAAAGGTATAGATTCGGTAATAAAAATCAGATAGATAAGTAAACCGAAATAAACAGAGAGATAAATAACTTAAATTGCAAATAAAGACTGTATACCTCCAGATCTTAAAAATGACGTAGCTAGGGCTACCAGAAACCTTTTCGTATGAAATTAAAGGGGTTCTTCATTGGAACAGATGCTCCTAACAGAATAGAGCAGTCCTCTTGGCCTCAAGGCGGTCAGAAACAATAGATATAGGAAATGATAGTGAGATGCAGTTGTACTGCTTCAGATTTGGATCACCAACGGATGCGGCCCTCAACTTCGCTCTGATACCATGTAGGAATTCACAAGGTAAATTCTTCAGATAGAACACCAAAGGACACCACTCACAAACAAATAACAGATCAATACACCAATATTCTTGACGTGGTTAAAACCCTCAAAGAGGGAAATAGTCCACAGTCTGAGCCAACGAGGCCACTTCAAGCAATTTATTAATATAAAAGAAAGAAAATTTACAGAAGCTTCTCTCATGAACAATCACCTTACAAATGACCCTCCATGTTCTTTAAATAGAGATCATGGACTAATCGGGTGTTAAGTCATGGATCAAGTGTCGGTAATACCGAGGAGAGAATGAATCATCAGATGTCTTCATGTCTAGAACATATCGTGACCGTCGGATTGTAAGTTACAAAAAGTAAACAATAAAGAAACACACTTTACCTAACTATACACTAGACCAAGTTATACTTTATAACTATTTACTATGTGTCATAATATCCTAACAATTTCTATGACTTTTGGGGCACAATTGCTACACTACATATCTTTGAATGCCCCTTGTGTAAATATATTACTATCTTTAAAGCTCTAGCAAATTATAGGACTAGAAGCATACCTCCTTATTTAATGCAGAGATTCTCTTCCATAGGTACTGAGAGAATATGCCCTTATGGATGTGCATTTTACTATTTTGCTACCCACTTTCAGTCGCTTGCACCCCTAATTGGAATGATTAAGCTCTACCCTATGTTGACATTCAAATATTTACATAGCTACACAAATCATCTAGTAGGACTATGAGACAATAGATCCAAACTCCTAGTACACACCTTTATGGAGCATGCCAAGAAGGAAAATTCAACATTTCATCGCTAATTCATTAATTGCTAGAGCAGAGGGATTAACCTTAGATGGTAGTAAAAACATTCCATCTACCTACATATTTTATGAGATTTTTCAAGGCTACTTCCTGAGTTAAAGCAACAGATCCTTGTGATCTCAAAGTCAATGTTGCAGTGCAAATATTGTTTTGGGGAATCTATCACTGAGGGTCCAAAAATAAACTAATAAAAAATGTTGAGGAGAATATTGGAAGTTGTTGACTTGTAGATATAAGTTATAAAATCATTGATGAGCCTATTTTCTTCGGAAAATAAATAAGAGTTTAAACTTAATGGGGGAATACTAACACACCATTGACAAATTGATTGCGGTAGAATGGTCATTCTTCCAAACTTCTGAGAAAAATTATGTTAGGTATAAACCACGCTACATCTGATTATTCATTAGCAAAACAAAATTTCAAAGGTAAATTAGATTTCTTGTTTACTAATTATTGTGAACCTCAATGAACTCGAATTTTTCGGGGCATGTGGTGTTTTCAGTATCTAATTTTCCCTTGTGAACACTTGAGAATTTTAATTCCATATACAACTTTTATATAAGGTAATGTTTCATTTACAACTTTGATATAAGGTAATGTGGTTGTGATTTTCAGTATCTTCACTAGCCTTTACCTTCATGGTGTTTCTGAATTGTGAGGTGCAGACATCTCGTTCAACTATATTTTCTAATCTCAACATATTTAAGCTTTGATCTATGGAAAGGTTGAAGGTTTCCTTGAGAAAAAAGAATATGGAACCCTGCGAATGAAGCAAATCACAGAAGGAAGATAATTATGTGGTTGATATGTTGCTAGATTAGGTTCAATTATCCAGTTTTCTCCACTCAATATCATCGTGCATATATCTTCATGAAGTCACTTGCATGTGAGAATATTGAGGCATTCCAAGATTTTCTCTCTTGTACTTCTAAGAGTCTGAATTAATTGAGGGGGGTGCTAGAATAATTTCAACATAGTATATGTAAATAAACCAATGTAAATGTGGTGTTGTGAAGTAATAAACATACAAGTAGAATATGTTTATTCCATTCTAGAAGTCTTAGAACAAGTTTGAGATCCTAATATATATGAACTAAGTTAACTATTTTGTCTAAAATATGCATATGCTCCAGTGAATAAATCAAGACTGCTAAATGTATATTTGTGGTACAAAGATTTGTATCCTACATCGGTATGGAATAGGTACTGTTAGCCAACTACAAAGTAATGTACATGAAAAAGACAAAGCCAACAAGAGGAAGCTATTTCTATGACTTTTGGGGCACAATTGCTCCACTACCCATCTTTGAATGTCCCTTGTGTAAATATATTACTATCTTTAAAGCTCTAGCATATTATAGGACCAGAAGAATACTTCCCTATTTGATGTAGAGATTGAATACTTCCCTATTTGATGTAGAGATTTTCTTCCATAGTTAGAGAGAGAAGATACCCTTATGGATGATGTACTTTACTATTTTTCTACCTACTTTCAGTCACTTTCACCCCTAATTGGATTGATTAAGCTCTATACTATGCTGACATTCAAAGACTTACACAACTATATAAATCATCTACTAAGACTATGAGGCAATAGATCCAAACTCCTAGTAGGAACCTTCATGCAGCATGCCAAGAAGTATAATTTGACATTTCATTGCTAATTTCTTAAATGCCAGATCAGAAATATTGACCGTGGATGGTAGTAAAATCATTCCATCTACCTACGTCTTTTATGATATTTTTTTACGCTACTACCCGAGTGTTGAAGGCCCCGAAAATCGGGTCAACAACATGGGGGATACCCGCCCGGTCCGGACCTTGGTTGGCAGCTCCTTATCCGTTTGGTATAGCGGGTCCGACTAGGGATATGGGACCAGTTTCCCAATTCAGTGTGTGTGTGAGAAAGATGGGTATTTCTGTTCTAAATGGAATACTTCTATCCTAGCTAATGCTATGCTGTTGTATTCTAATAAACAGAAAAAATATCAAAATTTATGCTAACCCGGGATGTGATCTTTCTTCTATGCGATCTAAAAAGATTCCAAACAATAATTGGTAAAAAAGATCATTCAACTATTATAAGAAAAGAATTCAATAAAGATGAACTACTTCGTATAAGAAGTTAGACAAAACAGTTGTAAAAACTTATCGCATAAATGAGCTATTCATACACTAAGCATAAACAAATAGTTATCACCGTACAAAAGTGCCAAATGATAACTCAAGCATCCATGCTGTAATATATAAACAACTGAAAACTAAATATCACTTTAACGCATAAGCAGAAATGGTTAAGAGATAAAAGTACCATTTATAACTAGTCCTACTCATGAGCTTCAAGCAATGATTGATTTATCTCTCCTTGATTCAACATCTACTAAGAGTATAGAAGTGAAACATCAGTAGCAGATATCAAATGCAAATATCAAATAAACCCTGTTCCATTCATTCACCAAAACCTCCTCTGAGGGTGCAAAAGTGCATGTTCTGAGAACAAGTTTTTGATAAATTTCTGGACCCTTCTCTAAATGCATGAGAAGGGTTTAAATACTACTAACTAAATAACTTATTTACAGAAATTGAGGATTCAGTTTAAATGACCGTCCTCTTTCTAAGCAAAACTATTTCTAAAATTAAATCTAATATCTAACTATTTCTAAATTTGCTCCTTAGCGTCGCAAGCATTCAGTATTTTCCTGAGTGGAGTCGGCTGACTGTCTTCCGTCTTTGGTTGAGTTAAGCAAGCAGAATCGGCAAGAGCTGGCATTATCCTCTCAGTAAAATTGATGATATACTTGAGAGTCATCCAATGACTATGTGGCATTACCATGTATACCTGGTAATAATCCCATTTGAACTTGGTTAACCCTTGGACTGCTTATGCTTTTCCTTTAGTTTTCTGATTCCAGTTTGTTTCTATCGCTGCTTTCTTGCAATTTTCGGGGCTTGCAGGTGACTGAGTAATTATGAGCCTTCCTTTTTGAGCAAGTTTTCTCAGCGATGCACGATTAGCACTAATCACACATCGGAAACTGCCTCTGTTTCTTGATCCGGGCTTCCCTGATGCGTTTTTTGCTTCTTGCGCCTTTTTCTCTTATTGGGTATAAAGCTCAAAATTTGTAAAAATAGTGATTCCGTGAGTTCCTGACCCTGAGCATTAAACTGTCTGTTTCTGTTGTTGGCATTGTTCAGTACCCATTCAACCATGGCTGTATATGAGAAATCTGTGATGGATGCCTCAGAAGAGTTTTGCGGCTCTTTCTCTCCCTTAAGTGGATTAGGTGTGCCTTCCGAAATGGACATTGAAGTACTGCCTTTCCTCTTCATAGTTTTCTGCATACTTTGTCCTTCATTCTTGCAGTTTACATTTGAGGTGGAAGTAATGATAAAAATAATGACAAGAAAACTTTAAATGCCGAAGATATGCAAAACATGCCACCTTTCGTGAACTAGTTCTTTGAAAAACACAACACCATACTTCATTAACAACTGGCAACAACTCATTAATTTGCATTAAAATGCATGACCAGTTCTTGGCTTAGAAAAAGTTTTCTCGAATAATGAGCCAGAACCAATTGCAATGGAGAGGTCCTGCGATTTTGCTTTGCGATATCGCAGATCGCTGTATCGCAATATCGCAATTTCGTCGTGCTGTTCTATCACAAGATCGCAGTATCACAATATCGCAACATCGCAACTTCGCAGTATCGCAATATCGCAATATCGCAATATTGCAGATCGCTTTATCGTTATAATCCTTATGTATAATTCATGTGATTTTTGCGATGCGCGATATGTGATATCGCATATTGATGATTTAAACTTCTTCAATGTGAGTGTTTCTTTAATGTATTCGATGCGATGAAGTTTCGCGTCGCAAGCTCACGTTTTTTTATCATTTTAACTCATTAGAAGGTACCCTATCATTCTTTGAGGGATGCGATATCTCTTAAGGAGTGAATTTACTTTCTTCATTATGAAACTTAGGTTTTTAGATTCTTCAAAGGTATTTTCCTAAGTCCATGATGTTGTAGGTTTCATCTAAAAGGAAATATAACACTAATTGATTTTATTTTATTTTTTAATTTTTTACTGAGGGTCCCCACTTATTTAGTATTAGCAATAACACTTCATAAGGAGGGGGGTTGTTGGTGGCCACAACAATTGGCGATTCACTTGGAAGAACCAGTTATCTCTGTGTTTCTATTGAATTTTTTCAGCTTCCAAAACATATTTTTTTTTAGAAAATTAAACTTTATTATGGAAAGATAAAGTACATTATGCTCTAACCTGTCAATGACATTTTGTTTAAGCTATTTTCAACTTTGATTATTTGCTGCCTCAAGTTAGTCCTTGTGTTTA
>APFE030472134.1:0-19651 GCA_000404065.3 Pinus taeda | reverse complement strand
ACAAACAACTTTATGTTTTTTTGCAATGGTACCAATGGTTGGGGTTGTAATGTCATTTAATTGGTAACTTTAACCCTAAAAACAAATAAAATAAAATAAAAGTTAAGCAACTTTGAAAAACACTTTAAAAACAAATATTTAAAAAGGAAAAAACAAAAAATAAAAGGGTAGACAAATTTTAAGTGTTGAGTTTTAGGGTTTTTTGTAGCCATGATATTTGGTCTTTAATGTCATAGTTGACAAATGTTTGAATTTTAACCCTAAAAAGTGGTGTTGTTGGATCACCACTTTTACATTTCAACGTGTTCTTTCATGTCTTTCATAGTCATGATATATGGTATTTAATGTCGTGATTGAAAAATGTTTGAATTTTAACCCTGGAGCAAAACAAAAACGAGGGGGTGATGTTATATCACCACTTTTGCATTTCAACATGGTTTTTCATGTCTTTCATAATCATGATATTCGGTTTTTAATGTCATGGTTAAAAAAATGTTGGAAGAAAAAAGGGTGATGTTGCATCACCACTTTTCAAAATTGACACGAAAATCACGATTTGATGTGACCTCCACCAAAAAAATAACTCGATAAAGTTCTCATAAAGTTGGTAACATTGTTCTACCTAAGCAAGGAAGTCCAATCCCTCAAAGAATTAGTCAGCCCTTACCTTGGCTTCTAGGACCTTGATCTTGTGTTGCAAGTCCGTGTTGCTCTTCTTTCCTCCCAAAGTAATAGGTAACTTAGGAAGGATCCCTAACAGTTGATTGGTTCCTCTATTAAAAGCTGATAGATTCTAAGTGACTGGGACAAGCTAAGGAGAGCCTAAAGCTTGCCAAGCCATTGAGGACCAAATGTTAAGAGATGTGCCCTCGTCGATGAATGTGCTAGGTATAGCCATATGGTAAGCATGTACTGTAATCTAGAAAGGCACATAATACGAAAGGTGATATCTTACGATTCAACTCCAATCAAAAGAAGTGACCAAACTACTTGGAAGGGGAGTCATAGGAATGTGAGAACTACGCTCTTGCTCTATTGGAATAGGAGAAATGCTCTCAGCACCTTGGGAATAGGAGGATTTACCTCCAGTTCATTTGAGACTAAAGAAACCAGAAGAACCTGATTAGTATGATGTTCACTCTCTACCGGAAAGGTAAGGCTAACTGAAGATAGAGCCAAGTCTATTGTTTTATCAACCAATGGTTGGTCGAGAATGGACACATGGGACTCACTTTCAGAGAGGGTGGGATTGACCAAAGATGGATTTTGATCAATCATTGGATCGATTAGTGAAGGGTCAATGGAAAGATTCTGATACCCAGTCGGGAGACGAGGTTTAGAAGTAGTAAGGTGTTCCAACTCTTTGGAAGCTTCATCCATAAGAGGACAAAGGCGAATGGGATGATTACCTTCACACAACTTACCGGGAAATTTCATTTTCCCCTTTTTCCCGTGACATTTACTATTACTAGTTGAAGGTTTGTCACCAGCATGATCGCTAGAGGTTGATGACAAAGGTCAATGTGAACCTATAGACCACACTTCTAAGACCTTGAAAATAACACGACAATTCAGAAGAAGGTGGTCACCCTTACATAACATGAAAGGCAATTTTACTTTCTTAGGCTAGGTGGAAGATTTTTCTTCATTAATTGCATCGGTAGCAATGGCTTCTTGGTTGCCCCCTTACTTATTTTGCTTCTTCTTCTTCGTCCTTCTCTTCTTCTTCTTAGCTTCCTGATTACAAGAATCCAGACTTTCACCAGGCGAAGAGGAAGAACGGGGTGAAGAAATAGGCGATAAAGGCAAGGGGTCAACTTTAGGATCAACATGAGGTTGATGTTGTTCAGGTGGAGGAGAACTTGGTTGAAAAGAAGTTTGGACACTCTTAACCACCAAGGTCGAAAATAACCAAACCGGAAAACCAATGGTCAATCCAAGAAGGTACAATGTTGCCATATAGGGAGCACCAGTGTTTCTGAAGGAAGGAAAAGGACTAGGATTCCCATCATAAGGTTTTCCTTGACTGGTAGACTTAGGAAATGTTTCCATTAGTATCAACCTAAGATCTACTTAGTATTTCCACAGGAAGAATGTTGTTCCAGAGTTAATTAATTTTTAGAATTTGAAACAAAAACTTGGCTTTTTCATGTTTTAAGAGTCGAGAAAAGGATGAAAAGGTGACTCTAGTCACTTTCGTAAGTTTAGCAAGCTTGAAAGGACAAGTGCTCGATGATCTTTTCAAATTTAAGGAGTTAGAAAAGATCGAAATGACAACTCAGGATACTATAGGAAAAAAGGATTACCAAGTAACCATGAACTTCAATATACACCTCAGCAAAAAAATTTACCGAGGACTTGATGTACATGCAGGCAATCTCCCAGAACATTGTGTTCGGTGTATCACGTTTACAAGGTGGTAGACTCAGCTTCCTATGGATAAAGCTTTGCAACCTATGAGGTTCTCCCTTTATATACTCGACAGTACGAGGAGCACAAGTCCGTGCTAGCGCTGTCTAATGCAGGAGCGAATGACAGTTGCTAAGTTTTATAGACACTGGAACACGTCTCTAGCCTAGACTACTAAGCATGAACGTTAATGTTTCAAATTATCCTTAGATTAATTGATAGATTTCAGAGTTGATCTTGAAATTATGTTTCATTTTTAAGGCTCAACACAATGCCACCTGAACATCTAAAATGCAATTATATGAGAAAAATAAAACTTTCGTCTCTATGAAAGCTAGACTAACCAAGGGAAGAAATTTCAATCAATAATGCCTCAAACAAAATGCATCATGCAAAATGCCTTCCACTAACTTTCACTTTCATCTTCCAAACGTAATGCCAAAAGTAAAAAATATTTTCACTTTTCACTAACCTAAATGCAACTTTTCGAAAGCAAAATGATTTTGACTTTACAAAGATGCACTTATATGAATTACGCTATTTTTTTCATTTTGAATGATTTGATGCACCTAATACAGTTTTTATCTTTCAATCATCGAAAAATGTGATCTATTCTCAATGATGAATCTCAAAAAATAACTTCTCAATTCAACTAATCTAATGCATTTTCAGGAAAAGCAAATTTCGAAATACAAGCTAAAACAGATGCAAAATGATGTTTTCAATGATTTCTACATAAAGAAACAATCAATCAATCAGCGAAAAAAACATCTCAATGACACCAACAAGAAGAAAACGATGACCAATTAACCACAAACCCTAGAACTCAATCATATTTCACTTCGAAGCCAATGAGACAAATTTTGCAAATTAATTAAGGCAATCAATCAAAAAACTGACACATCTAAGCATACAGGATAGGGAAAGACCTTAGGGGCCAAGACACACTGGATTCTTAGGAAGAAACCTCAAAAATTCTCATTCAAGGATCATTGCTACTTTATATACCCAAACCTGTGATTGTCGCTACTTTGCATAGGAAAACCTGCGATGGCATCACTACTTTTATAGAAAGAGTAGTGATGATTTCAGCACAACCAAATAATGAAGGAAAAAATTTCATCATGACTATAAAGGGTAAAAATTGTGATGCCATCGCGACTGTTAAGGCTAAACCCGCGATGGGAAAGGAATATGGGAAAAAACTAAAAAGTTTCCAAGAAACAATCCAGACTTAGCACTCTAAGGCATTAATCAATGATGGTATAAACCCAGACTGATGCAAACAAGTTTAAAAATAGATGGTTGGTCAAACTAGTCAAAAGATCAGGGTGAAGTATTGGATGGAAAGGATCATAGGCTCCCCAGCGGAGTCACCATTTTGTCTGCGAAACAAAAGATTTTGGGTTCGTTCCCCAGTGGAATCGCCATTTTGTTAAGAAGGTTAATCCTCTCTACGAACAGAGATGATCCCTCTAGCCCAATGAGTGGGTCTAGCAACTAAAGTGACAATCAACTAGACATCTTCCTAGGTTACAATTGAAAAGAAGAACGAAGGAGATGGCATACCTCGTTCTGATGTTATTCTGATTTCCTTTGTTGAGGACCCTGAACCGCTTGTGTCATGAGCTTTTTCCTTCTTCTCTCAGTGTTTATGCACCTGCATAAGTGATCAAGACACAACAAATCATGCCAAAGCAAATAATAAATCCACTAACAACCTAATTAATTGATCAAGGAATGTCAAACTAAATGATACATGAACATATACATTTTGGGAAGATGAAACAACAGTTGTGTATTATTAAGAAATAAAGGGAAGCTTACAACCAAAGCCTTGATGTTGAAAGGCTCTCCTTGAGTGGTAATCCAATTCCAAGCCAAGAACTCTCCAAGCACTCCTTCTCCAAGTCAAATGAATAGCCTCTAGGCACAATCTTAGCATATGGGTGCAAATAGACATAGACCAACCATTTGGGAATAGGAGAGGATGAATTTATAGGCTAGGAAAGGGAGTTAGGACCTCTCCAAATATAGTATTAGGCCCTCATCTCAAGGAGGTAGCTCATAGGGATAAGACAAAGAGGTCAAGTTGGGAGACTTCAACCTCATCTAAGTGAAAAAACCTCCAACTCGTCACTTTGGAAACTTCTAGATCACGAAGCTTCTCATCTTCTTTGGGAAAATTACCTCTTTGGGATCATCATGGGTATGCAAAGGAACAAAGTGATGCCATCGCTAGTCAAGTACAGTGCAACACACGACCATCGTTTTTTTAAGCCTTATAAGAGCGATGATCCTCATTTTAGGGTTTTAAGAGCTATTTCTTCAGGGAAAGCTGAAGGCATTTTCCAATCAAAATCTTAGGTGGGATATGAGTTGTATACATGGATGAGTCTATTGTAGAATGGTCATGTTTCATTCACTTTGAGGTATGTCACAAGGAAGTGCAGGAGGTGTGACAAAATATTGTGTAACATATGCCCCCTAAAGCATGAAGGCAGATCGAGGAGTGATGGTTGAGATGCTTTACAATCTCTTGCAAGGACAAGGACACGCACTGTTAGGAGACCTACAAATCAAGGGTGCATATATATATACATATCTGAGATCAAGACATGAATCTACAGCATGGACGCAGCCATCCGGATGATGAAGCCTATATGAAAAGATCCATGGTATGGGTGCAGCCATCCAGATACCAAGGATCATCATAAATATAAAGTCCCACGGTATGGTCACATCCATCTATATAGTAGAAACATGTGTACAATCATGAACAACATATAACTCCACACAACCTGAGTCATATTAGATAAGACCTAGGGTCTTGCACTCCATCTTGACCCAATCAAAGTATGAATTCCAACATGCGAATGAACGTGTTGAAGTCAAACATGTTAGAAAACCACCTGATTACTAACCAATGATGTGGACCGTTAACATGTACGAGAGAAACCACCAATAATGACAATGGATCTCAAGGTACAACAGTACAATCCATAAATGTGATAATGAAGTTGAAGTTGAACACTCATAGAATCACCCGATCGAAAGCCAATGATGAAGACCTGTCGTCAGATGTGAAGAACTTGCCATTAGGGCATGCAAGCTCTAAGGTACTGAAAGGGATTTTCTAAGTCATCTTCCTGGATAATGAGATGAATTCGACAGGAATCAAGCCATTGAAGGAGGGAAATGATGAATCCCCCATCATCGACACAAAACAAGGAATAAAGTGGAAAATTTTCAAGACTAACAATGACTCAAACGATGTATAGGTAAATAACTGCATATTGGACTTCTCTTGAACATATTGACGACACGACTTCGGAGTGTGGCAACATTAGACTCAACATAGGACCAATGGTCATAATGACGTGGTGGAATAGTAAAATGAGAGGAAAAATGAATCACCCAAACCCAGAAGGATAAGTGACTAAGTGAGGATATTCCAAATTCGACACAAGAAACAAATGAGTGTCATGTTCAAGAGTGACATGCTACCAATACAAAGGATGTTTCATCTTCATTTTTCCCCGCTATTTCTAGCGAGTACCTCTCTACTTTTACACAATATTGAAGAGGATACCATATGCTTGTCGTATAAATTCATTCTTCAAATGAATCCATCCTATTAAGTTTTAGAGCCCTAGGAAGGAGAAACTCAAGCTCGTCATGGTGAAAAGTCTTCCGTTGTTTAATTTTAACGAGTCCGGCATAATACAAACTCAGTGTCTTTTTTATGTTTAGAGAGTTTAAAAAAGAAACGAAAAATAAAACTCCATCATGTACCTTTTCTTAATTTGTCTCTCAAACCCGAAAAGGTAGAAAAAGACCATGTCGACCAAGGTGTACATTTTTTGTAAATAGTCAATCTCAGCTTGAAAAAGGGGTAAACTTATACCAAGTAAACGTCAATTCATTTAATTTAATGAATTCTAAATGACAAGTACTTGGCAATATTTTCATATTTTGGAGTCTGAAAAGAGATGAAAGAGGACTCCACCTGGAGGAATGAGTGTTATGAAAGGATAGCAACTAGTTCCAATCATGATGGAACTGCTCAAAACATGTAATGGTCAAGAGGCTAGCTAATAAGACCACTTATCGCAGATGTCCCTTAGGCAAGGGAAAAACAACCAAGTGAAAGCATATGATTGGCCAAAGAGATGGTGATGATGGAATGAAAAAACCAAGGCTCATCTGGCGAAACAGGCTGATAAAAACGGAAATCACGAGATGTAAAGTGGGAATGGTTTCATTTTTACACAAGCTTGAAACATCAGAAACTATGCTTGAGTATACTTGAAGATGGTTTCATTTTTCACAAGCTTGAAACATAAGAAAAACCATGTTTGGATTTGGTTTCATTTTTACACAAGCTTGAAACAAAGATAAACTATGCTTGAGATCAGTTTGCATGCCCCCAGCAAAATAACTCAATTCAAGGTACATGCCCCCCAAGCTTCATTGCATTCACCTAAGTGTATGGAATGAAGGTTCATGTATGAGATCAAGTGAAAGAAACGACTGGGATTTTATGAGATCTAATCAAAGACTCGAATTGGAAAGGGATTTGTTCCATTTTTCAACGAGCTTGACACAGAAAAAGAACCATGTTCATGACAACTTGTTTCATTTTTTAATGAGATTCACACAAGTAAAAGAACTATGCTCATGGATACCTAATTCATTTTTTAACGAGGTTGACATAGTAAAGAACTATCCTCAGAGTCCTTGTTTCATTTTTTCACGAGCTTGACACAAGACAAGGAACTCTCCTCCAAGGCCCTGATCACAAACCAAAAGAGGTGATGGTTTCCAAGAGGTTTTCATCATATGGGAGAAAAATGTTCTGGAAGGGATACATGTCCAGGGATCTGAATGAAAACTCGAGCTCCAATTCCCCCAGTACATGGCGTACTACATCACCTACTATATAATCAATAGATGTAGGCATGGAAAAGGTGGCCACATAATTAACCTATGGCGGGGTGATCCTGCTTGCACGCAAGAACCATTTATGGATGATGGTTGATTGGGATTTGATTCAAAACCAATGAATGTAAGTGATCAATGATCGCAATGCTTCCTTCATGGTGGAAACAAGAGCTCCCATGACATAAACATAGTCACATCCAAGGAGTAGATTAAAATCTAAAGGGCCTTGGACAACCATCACGTCTATATAGACAGTCTTTCCTCCCAAAGTAACAGGTAACTTAGGAAGGATCCCTAATGGTTGATGGTTCCTCTGTTGAAATCTAACAAATTCTGAGTGACGGGGACAAGATAAGGAGAACCTAAAGCTGGCCAAGAAGTTGAGGACAAAAAGCTAACAGATTCACCCTCGTCGATGGTTGTGTTAGGTATAGCCATATGGTAAGCTTGTATTATAATCTGGAAAGGCACATAATACGGAAGATGATATCTTTCCAGTCGAATCCAATCAAAATAAATTACCAAACTACTTGGAGGGGATGTCGTAGGAATGTGAGAGCTATGCTCTTGCTCTATTGGAACAGGAGAAATGCTCTCATACACTTCGGGAATAGGAGGATTTGCCTCCAGTTCATTTGAAACTAAAGAAACCAGAAGAACCTGAGAAGTGTGAGGTTCACTCTCTACTGGAAAGGTATGGTTAACTGAAGATAGGCCAATTCTATCATTTTCTCAACCAATGGTTGGTCGATAATGGACTCATGAGACTCACTTTTAGAGAGAGCGGGATTGATCAAAGATGAATTTTGATCAATCACTAGATCAACTAGTGAAGGGTCAAGGGAAAGCTTTCAATACCCAGTCGAGAGATGAGGTTGAGAAGTTTTAAGGTGTTCCAACTATTTGGAAGCTTCATCCATAAGAGGACAAAGGTGAATGGGATGATTAGCTTCATACAACTTACAAGGAAATTTCACTTTTCCCTTTTTCCCATGAGCTTTACTATTACTAGTAAAAGGTTTGTCACCAGCATGATTGCCAAAGGCTGATGACAAAGATCGATGTGAACCTGTAGACCACACTTTTAAGACCTTGGGAATACCAGGACAATTCTAAAGAAGGTGATCACCCTTACATAACATGGAAGGGAATTTTACATTTTGGGGCTGGGTGGAAGATTTTTCTTCATTATTTTTATCAGTAGAAATGGTTGCTTGGTTTCCCCCTTGCTTATTTTCTTCTTCTTCTTCATCCTCTTCTTCTTCTTCTTAGTTTCCTGATCCCTAGAATCCATACTTTCAGCAGGTGAAGAGGAAGAACAGGGTGAATAAATAGGCGACTAAGGCAAGGGGTCAACTTTAGGATAAACATGAGGTTGATGTTGTTCAGGTGGAGGAGAACTTGGTTGAAAAGTAGTTTGGCCACTCGGAACCACCGAGGTCGAAAATAACCAAACCGGTAGACCAATGGTCAATCCAGGAAGGGACAATGTTGCCATACAGGGAGCACTAGTATTTATAAAGGAAGGAAAAGGACTAGTATTCCCATCATAGGGGGTTTCCTTGACTGGTAGACTCAGGAAATGTTTCCATTGGTATCATGCTAAGATATAGTAAGGAGTATTTCCACAAGAAGGATGTTGTTCTGCGGTTAATTAATTTTTTGAGTTTGAAACAAAAACTTGGCATTTTCATGTTTTAAGAGTCGAGAAAAGGACAAAAAGGTGACTCTAATCACTTTTGTAAGTTTATCGAGCTTGAAAGGACAAGTGATCGATGATCTTTTCAAATTTAAGGAGTCAGAAAAGATCGAAATGACTGCTCAGGATACTCTAGGAAACAAGGATTACTGAGTAACCGTGAACTTCAATATACACCTCAACAAATAAATTTACCAAGGACTTGATGTACGTGCTGGAAATCTCCCCGAATGTTGTGTTCAGTGTATCAATTTTATAGGGTGGGAGACTCGCCTTCCTATGGATAAAGGTTTTCAACCTATGAGGGTCTCCCTTTATATTATCGACGGTACAGGTAGCACAAGTCCATGCTAGTGCTTTCTAATGCAAGAGTGAATGACAGCTTCTAATTTTTATAGACACTGGAACACTTTTCTAGCCTAGACCACTAAGTATGAACTTTAATGTTTCAAATTTTTCTTATATTAATTGATAAATTTCAGAGTTAATCTTGATGTTATATTTCAGTTTTAAGGCTCAATATGATGTCACCTGAACATCTAAGATGCAACTATATGAGGAAAATAAAAAATTTGTTTCCATGAAAGCTAGACTAACCAAGGGAAGAAATTTCAATCAATATTACATAAAACAAAATGCATCATGCAAAATCCCTTCCTCTAACTTTCACTTTCATCTTCCAAACACAATGCCAAAAGTAAAAAAATATTTTCACTTTTCACTATCCTAAATGCAACTTTTTGAAAGCAAAATGATTTTTACTTTACAAAGATGCACTTATATGAATTATGTTATTCTTTTCGTTTTGAACGATTTGATGCACCTAATACAATTTTTAGCTTTCAATCATCAAAAAATGTGATATATTCTTCATGATGAATCTCAAAAAATAACTTCTCAATGCAACTAATCTAATGCATTTTCACGAAAAGTAAATTTCGAAATACAAGTTAAAACAAATGCAGAAAAAAAATTTCAATGATTTCTACAGAAAACAACACTCAATCAATTAGCAAAACAAACATCTCAATGACATCAACAAGTAGAAAACGATGACCAATTGACCAGAAACCCTAGAAGTTAGTCAGACTTCACTTCGAAGCCAATGAGACGAATTTTGCAAATTAATTTAGGCAATCAATGAAAAAATTGACAAATTTAAGCATACAGGATGGGAAAAGACCTTAGGGGCCAAGACACACTGGATTCTTAGAAAGAAACCTCAAAAATTCTCACATTCAAGGAACGTCGCTACTTTATATACCGAAACCTGTGATTATCGCTTTTTTTCATTGGCAAACCCACGATGGCATCACTACTTTGTATGTCAATAGTAGTGATGATTTCAACGCGACCAAATAGTGAAGAAAAAAATTCATCGCGACTGTAAAGGTAAAAACCGTGATGCCATCGTGATTGTTGAGGCTAAACCTGTGATGGGCAAGGAATATGGGAAAAACTAAAAATATTCCAAGAAACAATCCAAATTTATCACCCTAAGGCAGTAATCAGTGATGGTATAAACCCAAACTGATACATACAAGCCAAAAAATCGACGGTTGGTCAAACTAGTCAAAAGATCAGGGTGAAGGATTAGATGGAAAGGATCATAGGCTCCCCAGTGGAGTCGCCATTTTATCTACGAAACCAAAGATTTTGGGTTCAATCCCCAACGGAGTCACTATTTTTTTGACAAGGTTAATCCTCTCTATGGATAGAGACGATCCCTCTAGCCCAATGAGTGGGTTTAGCAACTGAAGTAACAACCAAATAGACATCTTCCTAGGTTACAATTGAAAAGAGAAACAAAGGAGATGGCCTACCTCGTTCTGATGATATTCTAATTTCCTTTATTGAGGACCCTGAACTGCTTGTGTCACGAGCTTGTTCATGCTTCTCTCGATGTTTATGCACCTGCACAAGTGATTAATACACAACAAATCATGCCAAAACAAATAGAAAATCCAATAACAACCTACTTAACTGATCAAGGAATGTCAAGCTAAATGATACAAGAACATATACACTTTTGGAAGATGAATCAGCAATTGTGTATTATTAGGAAATAAAGGGAAGCTTACAACCAAAGCCTTGATGTTGAAAGGCTCTCCTTGAGTGGTAATCCAAGTCCAAGCCAAGAACTCTCCAAACACTCCTCCAAGTCAAATGAATAGCCTCTAGGGACAATCTTAGCATAAGGGTGACAATAGACATAGACCAACCATTTGGAAATGGGAGAGGATGAATTTATAGGCTGGGAAAGGGAGTTAGGACCTCTCCAAAGATAGGATTAGGCCCTCATCTCAAGGAGGTAGCTCATAGGTATCAAACAAAGAGGTTAAGTTGGGAGAATTTGACCTCATCTATGTGAAACAACCTCCATTTCGCTGCTCTAGAAGCTTCTAGATCACGAAGCTTCTCATCTTCTTTGGGAAAATTACCTCTTTGGGATCATCATTGGTATTCAAGGGAACAAAGTGATGCCATCACTGGTCAAGTACAGTGCAACAAGCGACCATCATTGTTTTAAACCTTATAAGAGCGATGATCCTCATTTTAGGGTTTTAAGAGTTATTTCTTCACGGAAAGCTCAAGGAATTTTCCAATCAAAGTCTTAGAAGGGATCTAAGTTCTATGCATGGATGAGTATATTGTATAATGGTCATGTTTTGGGCATTTCGAGGTATGGTCACAGAGAAGTGCAGGAGATGTGACAAAATATTGTGTAACACAGCTCCAATGGTAAGAATATGAAGCATATATGGATATATAAAATGGGAGGGACCAATTGGACCCTATTAAGTTGGGATCCTTGGATAACCTTTATTTTAGTTCCTTGAAGGCACAATGGCAGTTATTTGTCCATACAAAATTAATGTTTTTAGTAATTAAAGTAAATAAAGGACAAATAATTTGAGTAAAATTTGCAATAAAGAGTCGATAATAACCTGTGTGCCCAAGGAATCTTCATACCCATTTTTGAGTTTATGGAGCTAGAAATTTTAATATTACCTTTATCCTTGTTGGTTCCACTCTGATACCTTTAGAAGAAATATGATGGCCTAACACAATGACTTTATTTAACATCATCAAACATTTTTTATTGCTAAAGATTACTTAACATTCCTTATATATTTCTAATACTTTCTCTAAATTAGATATAGAAAATTCAAATGAATCATCATAAGTTGTAAAATCATCCATATAAATTTTCACATATTCATTAATCAAATTAAAAAAGATCTAGCTATAACTCATTGGAAAGTTGCAAGAATGTTGCAAATCCCAAAAGGTAGAACACAAACGTAGGAAAATTTTCCCCAAAGGGCAAGTAAATGTGGTTTTTTATAGGTTCTTTGCAACATATCAATCTAATTATACCCATTGAACCCATCAAGGAAAGAAAAATACTTCTTCTTTCTTAATGTGTCTAGCACCTAGTCAATAAATGGAAATGGAAAGTGGTCCTTATGATTGGATGTATTCAATTAGTTATAATAAATCCAAATTGTCCACTTGTCATTATTCTTAGGCAAAATCCAAAAAGGGAGACCCATCGGTTGTTAGAAATAGGGTAAATAAATTTGACTGAAAGTAGTTTCCTCAATTCCTCTTTGATTATGTCCTACAGAGTAGGATTTATTCATTGATGAGTTTAGAAAATGGGTCTAGAATCCTCCTTTATATAAATGTGATGAGTGCATAAATCAAGATGGATTCCCTTCATGTTAGTGTAATCCTAGAAAAAGCATCATTGTTCTTTTGTAAAATCTTAATAAATTGTTCCTTCTGATGTTTAATTAGTCCTTTATTAATTTTTAAAAACTTTTCGGGGTTAGTTTCCCCAATTTCTGAAGTTGACTTGTGTTCTTATATGGAAGAGGATTCATGCTTTACGGTGATGCTTCTATTATAGCAAGAGACGCTTGGACTTCAGGGTCTAATATGTGAGTGACATTGGGTGAGTTGGATGAGGAGGACGAGGCTATAAAATCACCAATCTCTTCATCCTCAGTCTTATCCCTGAGAGTAATATATTGGTTCATGGTGACCCTTGATGAGCAACTAACTTCTCATCATTTTTCTCTCCATATTCCCATAATGGAATTTCTATATCGATAATGTGTTTAGATGGAGGATATAAGGTGAGTTGCAACAATGTTACCAACTTAACGAGAAATTCATCAAGTTCTCTTTTTTTTTAGGTTGAACCAAATCATGATTTTCATGTTGAGTTTGAAAAGTGGTCACTATAGCATAACCCTTTTTCCATTTCAAGAATAAAATTCTAACATTTTTCAACCATGGAATTAAAAACCAAATATCACAATAACGAAAGACATGAAAAACCATGCCTAAATGCAAAAGTGATGATGTAGCATCACCTCTTTTCCTTTTCAGGATTGAAATTCAAACATTTTTCAATCATGGCATCAAAGAAAAAATATCATGACTATGAAAGACATGAAATAACACACTAAAATGCAAAAATGGTGATGCACCATCACCCCCCACCCCTTTTTATAATTAAATTCAAACATTTTTCAACCATCACATTAAAGCCCAAATATCATGATTACGAAAAACTTTAAAAATCAGCATTTAAAGTTTGTCTACCTTCCTCTCTCTTTTTTTTTATGTTTTTTTAAGTGTTTTTCAAAGTTGTCTAACTTTTATTTTATTTTTGTGATTCAAATTACAAATTAATTGACCTTGTGGCTTTGACTATTGATACCATTGAAAATAAAAACCTTAAAATTGACTATAAATCTAAAAGTTGCATAGCATTATTTTTTAATTGTTAATTATTTATTTTTTAATATATATATATAGAGAGAGAGAGGGTCTTCAAGGGACAATTTATTTTCAACAATAGGGTTGAAAGTCATTACATCAAAGCTCATCATGTGACTTATGGAATAGAATTTAGGTGGGGAGTATCTCAATCATTCCTCCCAACCACTTGGGATACAATTGACCTTTTTCTCTTTTTCAATAAAAACAATGGTTTTTCTCTTAAAAAAATAGTGTGTTCTTTTTAATGAAAAGGTATTTTTTTTTTCAACTAAAGAAATCATGCCTAGAGCAGCTCTCAAACATAAATAGTCCTACCCGAGATAGGACGACAAGACCTGTGGAGACCAAACTTCCCCACCTAACCATTGGACCACATCCTGGGGACTAAAAAGGTAATTTTTTTAAATAGATTTTCCTTCCTTAATATATATGTGTGTTTGTCCAAGATGCGGGTGTACATCAGAATTGATTTGCTGGCAGGGGAATGGGACGGCAAGTGGTTTTGCCACATGGCCATCCGTAAACCCGCACACAAAGCCATAAAACTAATTTACAGCAACAGTAAATGGCATTTAAGTTGGCACTCTAATCAACTCGCCTGCATCTACCAGCCTCGGCTCTGCATAATGGCGCCCTTAGGTAATTTAGATTCCACCTCCTCTGTCTCTAATCCTATGCCTCTGAACTGCCAATGTCGCCTGGCTGTAGTGGAACCACGTTCACGCATTGCTACGGGCAAGTGCTGCAGCATTCTATGTTGCATTGAATTTGGTCTGGGTAATCATTATTTGCAGAGTTTTTTCTGCAACCTTATTCTCCATTTTGAGCCTGCTGAACTTTATACCTCTGAGCCGACCTCTGAACCTGCTGAGCCCTCTCAATTCTCAGTGCTGACTTCACAAAGAAATTCTCTTCAACCCCACGTCATCATGCCTCGGCTTCACCATAGAATGCGGAGCAGCAGAGGGAGTAGCAGAGGCAGACTACCTCGCTCTCCACCATCACCAGCCTCAGATTCCTCCTCCCCCTCGACTCTTTATGTCTCAGACCGCTATCCAGACACTCGTAGTGGAAGAGGCCGCTCACGAGCTCTCCGCTCACAACCTTCGTAAATCGCCTATCCAGCCTCTGACATCCCCTCTAACTCACAGCAACCCCTTCACTCGGCCCAATTCATCTAGCACTTCTCCCTGAACCAACCACTCATAACAGCCACCATATCAATTACCTTCCATGAGGAGCCAGCCAGCCAACGAAGATGGATGCCCAACCTGTGAGGAGCCAGCCAGTGACGATGGACGCCCACATTGCGCAAAGGAGAAGAGGGATAATCCTCAAGACAAGACTACTACAGAGGAGAAGAATAGCGATCCTCAAGCGAAGGGTGACACGGGTGCATTGCAACAGGAAGAGGACGACATGGATGCATACAGGTGTTTCATCATTGAAGAACACCCGTCAGCACTGCATGACACATGACTCGCCAGCATAGCATGACACATGACTCACCACACATCTTCGGGTTTTAGGTTTCCAGAAATCACGTCAATAGGATTATTTTGTGCATTTTTTAAAATTATGCTAGCTACTTTTTCATTTGCTAGTTTCTCCTGCGCGAGCAGCAAGTTCTTTTTTGCAAATTCATTTTTTGGACTGGAATAGTTTCCCATCTCTGGGCAGTCTCAATCTTGTTTTGATGCTTTATGCCTTGAACCTTGGCACTGACTTGCAGAGGCCAATGCCTCAGTGTATTATTATGTTACAGTAATAAATTTAGACTTACTTAGATTATATTATTATATATATTTATATATATATATCTTATTTATATATTATTATTGTGTGTGTGCTGTTTGTTTTCAATGGTTTATTGAGTGGTTGTGGGGGAAGAATGTATCTCCCTCCCTAGTCATTCTGCAAGTGGTCATTGCTGGTGTTGACAATATTAAATTTTATTACCAAAAGTACCCTTCAAATTACAAATCTAGCCAATAAAGTCCTCTAATAAAAATATTTTAAAAATAACATTAAAATTATTTTAAAACATTATATATATATATATATTATATATGATAGAAGATAGATAGTAGATAGATAGAATTGATAGATATAATTTATTAAACAATTTAAAAACATATAAAATTTTAATTAAAGTATTTTTTTAAAATATTCATGAAACATAATTTTAAACAAGTGTATTATGCAACATTGTTGCTTAGTACATGCTTCTTATGCAAAAAGTAATTGATAGCAATTATTGAATGCTTGAAAAAAAAAATCATAAATCTAATAATGAAACATATTTGAGTATGACGAATGGACGTAACAATGTAATTAATGAACTTGATAACCTTGGAGCCAAATAGAGAGAGGCGCATAGATAATTTTGGATGAAACATTAGCCCCAACATCATCATTTGTTACAAAAGTTAAGACTTTACTGAAATGTGCTTGTGCACATTTTATTCCGTATTTAACAATGGGACGAAATAAAGAGGAGAAATTACAATGTCTAGTATATTTATATTAAATAATGTATAAAAACAAAAACAAAAACAAAAACAAAAACAAAAACAAAAAACCTAATTATTGTAACAAACTATTTATTTAACTTTAAATTTATACTTGTCAAGTCCCACTAGCATAACCAATTGAGGATGGGCTTCGTCGGCAAGGCGACTCAGGATCAAACCTCATAGGGGGTGGTTGTGCTATTTGCTAGGGGGAAGAGACATGCTAAAAAATCAAGTCATCTTAGGGCTGGTATGGCACAGGCTGGGTACGATTCCCGAGTGACTTTGACGGATTAGATGTTGTTGGGTCGTGGCTCCTCAAGCCATATGTCAAGCCTAAAGGATCACAAACAACTTGACAAACAAACAAAAAATCTTTAAATTTATAATCATCCTAATTCAACAGCAAATAAATAATCTATGGTAGAATTTCTATGTCGGAACAATCATGTCATTTAATCGTGTGGCAAATAATTCATATGTAATAAAATATCTAATATCAAAAATTACAATGTCTAGTATATTAAAATAAAAAAAATTAGTTACCATAAAGGCTTAAGTGTGAGTGCAAAAGAATCCTAAAAAAAAAATATCTTACTATACCTACTGCAGGCATGGTATTACACATTCAATTTTGTCTTTGACTCCCTATTAGTTTATCTTTGACCAAAAATTTATGCCACTTATCTATAGTTTAACCTTGGGAATTCATTTTTTGTTATTTTTTATTATTATTTAAATTGATTTATTTGGAAGGTGATTGGTTGAGGTCTTATTATGGACTGTAATTTCCATTTCTATTAGTTACAAATTTTTTGTTTTTAGTTTTATTTCCTCTTTATTTAACTCTTTAAATTTTTATTTTTTTTCTATTATTTCAATTTTCATGAATTATAGTTTTTATCCATATTTTCAATTTATGATGACAAATTTTAAAGAGGAAAAAATAATTAACCAAAAAAAAAAAAAATCCAAGATATATATTTTTTTATTTTTATTACTTTTTAATTTGACTTTTACTCTTTTTTTTTGTCTTTTTCTATTTTTTTTCTCTATTTTCAATTCCAATTACATTAATTCTTGTTTACACGTAGCTTTTATAATTAATAACTATTATAATGTTTAGTTATTAGTTTTTAAAAAAAATTGTATTCGTGTATAGTTACTAAGTTTTAGGATTTCGAGAGCATTTTTTCCTATCTTTGTTGAATTTGTTTTATTTAAGCATCTTTTTTATAATTTTCGTCTCCAATTATATCAAGAATTCAAAAAAATTGATCTTATAACAAGAAATTGAATTCAAAATTTTAAGAAATTGATCTTCTTGAATTCAAGAATTCAAAAAGGTTTTTTTTTAATCCTTTCATGTGTCTGTGATTAATGTATGTTGTTCTCACAGGTCAAATGATTTGAAACTCCTGTCAGGTATTACTAGGATCCCACTTTGAAGTTCCATATTAGATGTTGTCTATAAGTGAGACTTTTTGAAAAGTTTTCAGGTTTATTTTCTGATCTAATTTGTTTAGAATCTGGTAGGGATTCATTGAAATCACAAGTTTGACGAGTGAACTCTTCACAATTGAAATGTCCTAGGGGTTTTTGAGGGAGTTTTGAGGGGTGTTGAATCCATATAGGCAGTGAAAAAATCAGTTTAAACAACAAAAAACAAGATTTCACCACAAATTTTATCGTCGGGTTCCGGCCTGAATTTCGTCAAAAACTCCAAAAAATCTCACATATAGACAACTCCTCCATATTATGCTTCAAGTTGTTGGAGATCGCTTGACATTTATTGGGAGATTAACCTTCAATTTCTTATATGTTTCAATTGGTTTGTTAAAGTTGTTCTATCTTCTTTCCTTGAACCAAACATAGAAGATTGGTCTTAGTTATAATGCAAAAAGTTAATGTGTGAATTTTGTTAAAGCAGTTTAATCTAATGGAACTTTATTCCTGGTTGTATTCAAAGTGATTGTGCCAAATTCATCCATTTTAATACTAAGTCATAAATCATAGACAAAAATATAATATTTGGAAAATATTTGAAAAGGGCCAATGATATATTTTATTTATTTTAATAAATAATTTTTTAATGTGTTTTTTTGTTTTCACAATACGAAATGTTTTAGGAACAAAGTATTATGATTAGAAACTAAGTGTTTTGATATTCATATATAGTTACTAGTGATTTAATTTATATAATTGTGCTAGTCATAATTTAGTTGTTAAATTAATAGTAAAATAATTTAAGTATTGAGGGGTTTTCGCAGTGCATTATATTAGATATCATTTTTTGGGATTCAACTGCATTAATTCATTCATCTATGACCATTTCTATAATTTACTTAACGCAGTTGAATCCCAAAAAATGGTATCTAGTAAAATAATTATTATTACGAATTATTCATAAATATTAATTAACTTGTCTTTACAATTTAATTGAAAAATTAATTTAATATTAAATCAAAAATTATAAATCATCCCAACTGCTCTACAAAAGAAAGAAGTCATATTTAAAACGGGAAACCATTTGAGAGATAACATTAAAAGTTTTGTTCCATATCCCCATGCCTTACTGCCACAAACACAATTGCATTCGACTCTATATCAATCATCATGTACAATTCTCATGAACTTTGTAGGGGACAATTGGTTGTGCAAAGCAAGTTTCTTGGAATTGGCATCTCATTGAGTTGAAACTAAGTTTCTTCATATCAATTTGAACCAAACACTGCCAAAGAAATAAAGTTATAATGCTTCATTACAACCAATGAGGTAGCAACATTTTACCACAACATTTTCACTTTCATTTCTATTTTTGTATAAAGGCTTTAATTGATCATCTCACATCCTGTGGTCATATTCCAATTACAGTTCATATTCTAATTAACTATATTTAAACTAAGTGGCTAGCTACTACATAACACTTGTTTATTGTAGTGTTGATTTAAATTTTATATTTTATGTTGCATAAAGATTTAAAATTGAATTGTGAAAATATATAATATAGGTAAGGGTTATTGAGAAAAATAATTGAACCAAGTTCATTCAATAATAAAAGTCAACAAGGGAAAAACATGAAGAAAATCAACTAAGGGAAAAATCAATGTACTATGGAGTGTTCTTGATTTTGTTTTTTAAATCAGCCAATTTCCATGGTTAGTAAAAGCTTGAAACGCAATGGCAAGGGTGTTTTTTTGGAAAAGAAAATATTAATTATGGAAAATTCCATAAATTTGGGAAAAAATGATGATTAATTTATGAGGACATTTGGCAATTAGAGGCTTTT
>APFE030472122.1:0-10375 GCA_000404065.3 Pinus taeda | reverse complement strand
GGTAAGTTTATGATCCATTCAAATTCAAGGTGTATGATAATATTTTGAGTACATACCTACATACTTACACATTTCCCCCATTTCGGGCTATAGAATGCCCCTCTTGGTGTAGTAACATAAAAATTTTCTAATGTTGTTCATAACCTAGATCTAGTTGAAATTTCATTTTTAGTAAAATAATATCATATCAACTTGGTTAAATTATTAATGTATTAAATTTCAGATCTTTCTTGATTCTAAAATCTAAATTATGGGATTATGGGATTCACATGAGGAGCTTGAAAAAAGTATTTTTTACAGAGGCTCGATTGAGCTCAATAGCTTGATCGAGCCCTTGGTTAACAACATAAATGTCTCCATCGATGGTTTAACAAATCCTTGATCAAGCTATTTGAATTTAAAATTTAAGCGCTCGATCGAGGTTCTAAGATCCTAAAAGCCACAATTTTAGCACCCCTTCTGCAAATTTCTCTAAGACACCATTTTGTACCCTAGCAGACTTACGGAAAAATTTGTCCTTATGTGGCAGAGTTGATCATGTTGGATTAATGAAGGAATCCTCTATCTAATGGCATATGAGTTTGAAATTTTCGAATTCATATGATATTTTTAATATAATTTCTTTTAAACGTAATTTTTTATTTATTTTTGGACAATTTCAAAGAGGCTGAATAAAAAATCAATAACATAAAATATACACAACAATTTTTTTTTTCAAAAACTACCACTATCTTCATTTGCAAGTCCTATTTAAAAGGGTACCCTTGGTTTTTCAATTTATTTAACATAGTTTGAAAAAACTTACGTGAACAATCGTGTTTGCAATGTTTAAGTCTGAAATATTTACTTCGCAACTGTCGACACAATCAATAAAAAATATAATTTTTTCATAAAAAAATAATTTCAATCTGAAAAACTTTATTTCTTCTTTGTATAACATGATGAATATTATATATATTATATATATATATTATATATATATATATATATTTATATATATATAATTATATATATTATATTTACACATTTTAGCCTAAGTTATGTTACACGAACACACACATACCTCTTAAGATGTGCAAAAATTTGCAAGGACACACATTTCATTTAATGGAAAATTGACATATTATACAACGCTATTTATTTTCGCAAAAACTATCATTAGGACAATAACGTAATTCTCCACAAACTCCGTTCTTACTCCAAATCAAAATTCACAATGCTTGTATGAATTTTGAGGGCTTCAATCTGATGAAAGTGTAAAATTTTGAAATTTCATTGCCACATTTGGCCCAAAAGTGTCACCCATTGTCATGCATTCAACCAATAGTAGTAGCTAAGAGAAAGAGAGACCACGAAGAAAGAGACTAGCAAAGACTCCTCAAGAATAAAGAGGATAAAATGAAAAAAGAGGAGGTAGAAAGGATGAGAAGAGAAGTAAAATAGATGGAAAAAAAAAAAAAAAAGAGGGGAAGAAGGTGTAGGAAGAAGCACAAAACATTGACCCTATGTATATAAATGTCCTTGAGACTTATACTAATTAATAATAGGGTATTTTCCTATGAATATTTACCCCTTCTAAAGCTAGCAAGGTCACTAATTTAAATTCTTTTAGATATGAAAGGACCCTGGGAAGAATTATGGAGAAAATTATTCAAAGACTCCCTGTACCTAGTGCTTCTCCATATTTAATAAAGACAAAAAATCCTTTAATCGTTAACACAGGTGAAGACCCAATAGTGATCGCTTCTATTGTTCTAGAATTTACATAGGCTACAAAGAAGAATATTAGATATCTTCTAAAATAATTTGAATAGTAAAAGGTTAGGAATGTGGCTCTAGAAGAATATAACCTAGTATACAAATAGGAAAGCTCCATCCTAGTTGAGTACAAAACATGTACTATGCATGAATAATTCACCGAGAAATTTTATCCTTGTCTACAAGAGCTCCAAGGGATAATTTCTCAACTATTACATTAGTAGATCAAACCAAAAAAAAATGAGTCAATTGAAGGGAGTGCACATTGCTATTGATGATCTAAATAAATGGCCATAGGAATACCCATTTACACCCCTAGAAAACCCATGAATGGAGGAAAGCAATCTTCTACTAAATTATGTTGTAGTTATAAGAGTGCAATAAATCATAGGCAAGATGGACATAGACATAAAAAGTTGCCTCAACACCTACAAAAAACAGTATTCCTTAATTGGAAAGTTTATTGACAAAAGCAAGTTGCCAAAAATAAAGAATGTGGCTAAACCAAGGCCATCATAAGAATTTTTTTACAAATATTTAGGATATCTTGAACAGAAGATATATAACCATTGGGATGACATAAAAAGTAACTATAATGAGGGAGCATGTATCTGAGTTATCTAGGAAACAAGATATATAACCATTGGGATGACATAAAGAGTAACTACATTGAAGGAGCATGTAGTTGAGTTATCTAGGGAACATTAATTGTTGAATTCTTTTTGGGTTACTTTTAACAAAGCCACACAAATTTCTACTCAACATGTAGTAGAATATACAATTGTAGTAGAGAATTATGCTTTTTAGGGTTTCGATAATATCATCTTATTGTGACATTTGTGTAATATATCTATAAGAAATAAGCTAATAGAAAAATAAAACCTACATTAAACTTTTGTGATGTACTATGTAAAATGTAGAATAGGAAAAAAGGAAAGACATTGAACAATTGTAACTATCCTTGGAAATACAAGAATTAATCAACGAAATAGTTGCAAATACGTGTTATATATACCCAAGGATACCAAGGAGAACGTGCTCTTGATTTCTTGTAAAATTTTGAAAACTATTTCTAAAATATTTGATGAGAAGAAGCCTTCAAGGTCTAGTATTGAAGGAAAATCAATTCTAATGTTAGTGTTATACGTACTATGTATTAATTCTAGTATATGCTTTGATTATTCTATTTCCATAATGTTTTAGTTTATTTTAACATACTTTTCTTATGATAGGTTGTGACTTTACTACTAGTTGTTTTTTTGAAATTATTGTTATGAGTTAATGAATGAATAATTCTAAATGATTTGTTGTTTCAGACCATTCTATATATTCACTTTGTTTAGTAACGTGCTAAATTATTTTTCTTTAACAATTAACTATTTTTGAAGTGCAACAAAGTGTTTGTTATTTTACAATCCATTTTTCATAGTTAGTTTCTCCTAGCTAAATAAATTAGTCTCTAAATTTAGAATATAATTATTTTCACCTTAAAATTTTAAAACTAATTTCCTTGTAGTAATGGAAGCCAATCCAGAATAGGATGAGTCTCTTACAAAAAATGGTGTGAGGCATAATTGGGACTTCAAAATGGGGAATACATTTATCCATTGAAGGGAATTTTGCTTGCATCAACAAGCAGGGAAGCTAGTTTGGAGAACAATAACAATTAAATTAGAATGGTGGAAAAACACACTCTAGAAGATATATTTTAGAGGAGAAAGACTCAAATGTATATATTCCCCTTATAACCTCAAAAATGATCACACATTCTAAAGCAAATTACTACAATGATCCCTTTAATGAAATCAAAGACTACTTAGATACCTAGTAAGAAAATACCGATATCGAATGATATTATTCATGGTTAAGAGGATTTAATATCTAAAAATCACTTAGATCCCCTCAAATATTTGATGGATAGAGAAAGATTGAAGACTTTGTATAACATCTCTTTTTGGAATGAAACTTATGGGAGTTCTATTATATGGGAGATTAGATCTCCACTAGATCCTCTTATGACCTTGATCCCTAAACCTTTGTAGGTTCTCTTAGGGTGTGCTCCAAGGGATATAGAAGTTTTCAATAACAATAGTTGGGGAAATTCTTCCTACCATGTTAAAGATGATTATTATCTTATTCTTAACCCTCCCTTAAGTCCCTAAACACAATACTTTTTGGAAATATGTCTACAATAATGATGGTCTCCCCAAAATTAACACCTTCTATTGGACCATGATACTTAGGAAAATATTAACTATAGAAAATATTAAAAAAAGAGGAGTACAAGGTCCCTCTTGATACTAAAGAAACAATTCATCATTTGTTTTTCAATTATAAATTCTTCAAAGAAGTTTGATTGTGTTCTTATGTGGGGATAAGTGATAGAGTCATTGACCAACCTCATAAGGTAACATGTTTTCTCTCCAAGGAAAGGATCACCAAGTTTCCTTCACAAATAAGGACATGCTCAGGAGAGTCTAGACAACTCTACCAAGATATATCTATTATATATTGTGGCTAGCTATAAACAAGGTAACATTTAATAATATTCTTGAGAAGACACTGATAATAGTAGTCAAATCCAAAATTTTCCTTTTAGAACATCTCCAATATAGAATTAGAATCAAGTATTATGCAGTGTTGAAGAATTATGGATAAACCAATTCAACTTAAGGTGTGGGAATCATCTCTCAACGATACCTAAGATTAATAGTTTCCCCCATTTGACATTAAGACAATCTAAAATACAGTTCCACACTTAAATACTATGGAAAAATTTCTTCTCACTGTTTAAGATAGGGAATCGTAGCAGTAATACGGAGTCTGCAAGATCCCAAAGGAATCTCAATAATTTCATATGCTTAACGAATTGGTAATACCTCAAAAAATTGCATAAGGAATATGCCTTCTTATGTGGTTTTTATTTAGCTAAAGATGATAACATCAACTCCCCCACATTTTTTGGGGATTCCAGGACAATAATAAGAGAAATGATTGGTCACTCTATTCTTGAAAACACCAAGCTAAGATTCAGCATATTTGTAACAAGATAAGAAGCTAAATCCTTTAACAAAATCTTGTATTACTACATAAAGTGGGAGCTAAATGAAGAGGCTAACTCCGAGGAAAAAAATTTGATAGAGCTAAGTCTGGTCGATTTGCCTTAAACTAGTCTTTTTAGCTATAGAATCATTCCCTAAATTTTGTTTGAGGTGGGTTTTAACTCGTGCATCAATGTTGGATTCATGTATTGGTAAAATGTTGGAGAAGGTATTAAAGAGATGCATTTCATGCATTCTTCCATGCAATTTAGAAATAGTTTTATGGAAATTGAATTCTCCATCACATTCAAGTACTACATCTCCAAGCCACTCGCCCCCCTTCAAATAGTAAAGGATAGAAGAAATGCACCTAGATAAAAGAGTATCAAAAAGGTCAAGTTATGTTTGTGTCTTACCCTCGACTCGACAATTCAGAGATTGGCCATCCCTCACCCCCATTACCCAATCGAGCTAAGGAGTTGGGTGGAGTAATTTCAAGTTTTAAATTCATTTCATTTCAAAATTAGTCCTGAGGGAATTCTAAAATCAAAATAATAACAATGCCTTGAATAGAAAGAGGTTCACTAATAGATCTAAATTTAAATCCTATTCTATTGTTGATGAGTTATCAATGGAATGACCCCATTTCATTTTTGATTTGATTTGAGTCCCATGCAAAGGAAACTTCTCCTAGATGCAATTAATAATATATAGGGGGTCAAGCAAGCCTGCAGGAAGAATAGATTATTGGGGTGGTGGGTTAGAAAAGACTAAAGGAATGAGAGGGGAGGTTGTGTATTTGAATGAAAAGACAAAGCACTTTTAGATGGTTTCACTTATGTAAGAGATTTGGTTTTCCCCTTCTTTCTTCCATCTTTTCTTCTCAACGAGAGGTGAGGAATCTCAACACATGACAAGACTATGCCTCCTGCACCTTGCTATTCAGGATTATATATTAGGATTGGATGGGGAGAACCCATGAAAAAAAATGATTCGTTTAATGTGGGATAATGTAGGATTGAAGGGTTGAGAATAATGGTTCCATATGCCAAATTATGCCCTCTATTCCTTTGGTGAATAATATTGTCTAATTTGTAGATTCTCATCTCCTTTTCAACTTTTTTTTCATTTTCTGGACCACTTGAGTCATTGAGGGGCATATTTCACAAAGGATTGTCACTATATTTGAATTTAGAGATAATATGTGTTTTTGTGTCCAAAGTCATTTCTCAAAAACTTTATGCTAAAAAGGTAAGTTTTAGTTGTGTCCTTTTCTCCAAGTCCAAGATTTTTTTATTCTCTTGGGTTTTAAGGTCTTAGGAGAAATCTCTTTATGAAAATTTGGTTGTTTCTAGCTTCCTGATCTCTACTTCCCCTTTGAGGATCTTACATGAAGCTTTTAAATCTTCAACCTTGGTTCACTATGCAAAAAGGAACCTTATGTCTATAATCCTTTCATTGTTTTTTAGAATGGTTATGAAGAGTCTTCTCTGCTTTTCAATTCTAAATACATCCTTAGTGATTTTGGAAACACTATAGAGGAAAATGAATGTCATGCATGCCTTAAATTTGAATTAACAAAGTTTAAATTTAACCCAACAAGCCTCTTTTAGGATCATTCATATTAGGAAGCACGTGTAAGTTATGAAACTAACACCAACACACTTTTTAATTTAATGCTAAATATGTTTGGGGTTTTCATAGTTAGTACTATAAAGCTATCGCTTTAATAAAGACATCTATTTCAAAGTTTAATAAGATTCTCCCACACATTTGGTTATCACTTTGAAAAGTTGATGCAAATATTTCAGTTATATACCAAGCAGAGTTTCAAAGACAACGTAATGCCTATCATGAGTTGAATAAGAATTCTCTTCTCTCTCTTTCTATGAGTTCAATAAAAATGCTCTTCTCTCTTCCTAAATTGAATATTATAAGTAAGTTGTTAAATCTACTCATTCAAACCATATCAAAAGCTTTTTAGTGATTTAGAAGCAATAGATAAACTCTTTGGAAATATAATGTCAAAAACAATCTCTTTAGAAATGGAATGCCAAAGACTATAACAATTCTCGTGCATCGTATGAACATGAACCTTCTGGAAATGGATTCCAACAACAAAGACATTGAGAAATTTAATTCTAAAAGAAAAAGAATCAATTGATCAACTCGTTAATCTTGTTAATCTAGTGGAGATAGAAAAATAAAACTCTCGGGATCTAAATGAGCAAGAGAAAGTCAGAAAATTCCATATATTGATGATGAATTTCTTTTTCAAATTTATGTATTTTAATATCTCATATTGTTTGGAACCTGGATTTTGTAATCAATCGGAAGGTTAAACAGTCTGAAGTTTCTAGCTATGGCTAAACGAAACGTGAATGTAACTCACTATATGTTTTATATATATACATATATATAAACGAGCAAGAAAAAGTGAGAAAATTCCATATATTAATGATGAATTTCTTTTTCAAATTTATGTGTTTTAAGATCTCATATTGTTTGGAATCTATATTTTGTAATCAGTCGGTTTAAATCTTTTTAGCTACTGCTAAAAAAGCGTATAACTCACTGCATGTTTATATTTATATATTTATATTTATTATATTATATATATATTATTATATAATATAAATAAATACTTAATCTGTTTAGAATTATGTTTTATAGTTAATCAATTATATGAAATTATTTTTATTTTTAATTTAATTTATTTAAATGATGATTATATTCAGACAGGACATTATATATATTACAATTCTTTTATAAAATTTGATTATTTTAATTTATCTAAATTATTATATGAAAATGTATTATATTTTTATATAAATATATTGTTGTTTTTCGAAAAAATCATATTTTCATTTATTATACACAATTTTTATAATAAAAAATTATTATTAAAAAAGTTTTCATTTTATTTTTTCATTTTTTTTTAAATTTATTTTGTTGAAGTGAAGTTTATTTTGATTTCTTTCTAAATTAATATATTTAATATGAATTGAATGTGCAAATATTTTGAATCATCTTTCTAAATTAATATATCATTATTTTCTTATATTTACATTACCACCAAGAAACTATCATAAACCACCATTAACTTACCCTTACTCATATTTCTAATAATAAAAACAATAATAATTAGTATATAATTACTTTACAACCACACCTCCTCACATAGATATAATAATAAAATGCATATAATAATTATCATTTGTTAGTTTAAATCCACCTCCAAGTCATTCAGGATGAAAATATTTTATAGATTCAAAAAGTTTTAAAGGGATATTTACACCTTTGATTGATTTGATACTTCTTAGTACATGATAAAATTTACACACAATTTGCTACTTTATTAGAAATTGTAATTTTATCAATAATAATTAATTAGTATTAAATTATTGATCTTGGCTAATATATTTAAAATTTAATATATTTTTAATAATAAAAAATAATTATTAAAAATATCAAAGAAATCCAAACAAAAAAAACTATGTGAGTAATTATATGTTTTTATTTCATTAATTTTATTTATTATATATTTAAAAAGTTTTATTTCAATTTAAAAATTTTGTAATGTATAAGGAAATTAGATAGTTACAATTTTTATAAGTTCCTATTATTATTTTTATAACATTTCATATAATTAAACAAATTTTATTTAGGCAAATGGTACCATTTTACAATAAGATGTGTCATTTTATTTTTCTTAAGTATAAAGTTGGACCAACTTTTGTTACATGCTTAATCATGTAAATTTGTGCATAGTAAGACATTCTTAGTGTTACAATAGTTTTCTTGGTTATATTTATGAAGCCTTCAACTATATCAACCACATTAATATTTTTAACGTAGTTGTACTAGTTAAATTAAAATAATAACTTTAACGTTGTACCAATAAACTTTCAAAAGAGATATATCTAAATAAACTTAGAGAGATATATCTAAATAAAGTTAGGATAATAATTTGAAAACTATATTTAAAGAGGTATAAATAATCTATCCCATTTCAAACACGACCGATCAGTCTGAATCCGATTGGGAAATATGGGGGTTCAGGGGAGGATCAAAGCCCTTATCTCACTGTTTTTCTGAATCCGATGTATCAAAAAAATATCGAAACAAAGTAACCTTGAATCGGATATCCCACGTATCACTAGATTTTGTAATTTGAATATCTCAAATTACGAAACAAAAGTACATTGGTAAGATTTGACTATTACTTCTATCAAAGCTTACATATTCTACTTTCTGATTCTAAACATGTAGATAAAACATACTAATATGTATTTCTGATCTTTGGATTTTTTTTTAAATCTCTGATACTCAGTAAGTAAGGATGGCTGAGACAAATTAGTCATCCAAAGCATATGGTAACCCAGGGTCTTGTGAAGATCCCATGAGCTAAAAAGCACTCGAGACTTTCCTCAATGAAAGTAAAATTGAAATATTAAATGAAGTAAAGAAGAGATCCCTAACACTTTTTGTTCATAAGAGTCTGAATGTTAAATACATTAGAGATGGTCTAATAAAGTCTATAAAACAAAATAAGACAAAATAGTGTAATCTTCTATGATCTGCATGGGACAACTAGCCCATCAAAAAAACTAACTAAATGCGACGTTCATAAGAGATCCCTAACACCTTATATTAGAGAAACATTTGACCTTGGCCAGTTACAGCATATGGACAACCGTTTATTAACAGAGTTCAACGGAACCCATCTCATCTTTTGCCTCCATTAAATTTATAATCCTCTTATCTACAAAATTAACAGCAAATCTACATACATTTCGTCATACCGTACTGAACTGGGCCTTCTGAGCGAAAGCGGTTTTCTGCATTCAAATTTACCAGTTTGACAGTCCATTAATAATTTGATTATGAGGACAAGAAGTTAAAAAAGGCATACCCTATCTCCTCACGTACCATTTGCATTTGACGGTAAAATTGGTGGGGATACCGCAAGTATGGGCAATAATGGGGTTGAAAGTGGAAACGTCCAACACACCAGCACGCAAACGTGAGCAGAAGCATTTGTCCTCTGCAATGCTTCTCAGAGATGCGCAACATTTAACTGAAGGGCGGTCCTTGTGAAACCCAACACGGTCGAGCAGCAACACCGGGCTGCAGGGAAGAGGAAGAGGGGAACGCTGAGGCTCCAGAGCTGAAGGCACAACACCATGGACAAAATCAAAATACATAACGAAAGCCATAAACGAGTACAGTCTCGACGGTTCTCCCATAATTCTCCAGAGCTTCAAACAATGCAGAGGGACGGAACCAGGGAATGAATTTGAGAAAATAGAATCTCGTGGGGCTATAAAGACGAGTTAGGGCCCGTGGGATCGTTTCCACGGTCACTGTGATTATGGTGGAATGATGCAAGGACGTCCGAAAACCCGGGGGAAAACAATGCAAAAAAATTATCGAACCAGACCTGTAGTGACACGTTTGCATGTGGAACCGGTTCAGTATGGAATATCTTAAATTAACCTGACAAACCTAACCTAATCTGAGAATTGCTGCAGGGTGAATAATTTTCACCCCACGTGGGTTCATAAAGAATGATA
>APFE030472119.1:76491-109596 GCA_000404065.3 Pinus taeda | reverse complement strand
CTGCGTACTTGTACGCTCTGTAAGCCAAGGGATGGGTGCGTACCCCTGTAAAGGTCAAAAGGCGCGAGTTTCATCTTAAAAAAAGTTACTTGTGGTCACTTCTAGAGCTTTCTAGAAGAGTGTTTGACGTGTATTGAGTGCCTCCAGATGGTTCATGCATCCCTATGATAGAGGAACTTATCCCATCAAGAGAGGAGCTACCTCATCCAAAAGAGGGAGTATCCCATTGATGTTGGAACTGAATAACTTCCTCTAGAACACTATAATACAGGCATTGGTGGGCCAGAGGAGGGGAGGTTGAAAGCTGAACATTCCAAAGGGTAGATGCTGCTGGAATTAGGACTTCCTTGTAGAAGCTTGTGAGGAGAGATTCCCATCCTTTCTTGTTTCATTTGGAAGTGGGTGAGCTTATCAAAGTAAATGAAAACTCTTGCTGGACCCTGGGAGGAACTTGCACAACACCAAGGCTCAGGTTGTAATGGTTTCTTTTGTTTCCTATTAATACAAATAAGTCCATTCTTCTCAACTATTTGTTATTAATGAGTTGTTTCATATGCTCCTTGGTCTGTATGTTGAATATGTTTTATTTTATGAGATATTCAGGTGCTATGTAATCATTTTATTGTTAGTGAATGCAGGTTTCGAATTGAAGGAGGAGCTCATCCGGATCGACGAGGCTAGACTACTACAACAACGCTGGACTACAGGTAGGATCTAAAACACTTGATTTCTTGTATGGTAAATGCATGTTTAGAGAAGGATTGCTCTTAATTGTCTTGTTTGTCACTAGAAAGTCTTAGGCTTCTAGGGAGGTTGGTTTTGTCCGCAAGATTATCTCTTTCCGCATGACACTCCTCCCTATCTCCCTCCTAGAAGAAGGAGCTATGTAGCTTATTGAAAAATTATTTGGATGCTTTCGCTTGGAGCTATAAGGAGATGAAAGGAGTCCACCCTTCGGTCTGTACCCATCACATTTACATTAAAGAGGATTGTAAACCAGTCAGGCAGCCTCAGAGGAGAATGAATCCAGCCCTTAAAGACATTGTCAGAGAAGAATTGCAAAAATTGTTGGATGCAGGATTCATCTACCCCATCTCTGATAGTGAGTGGGTCTCACCTCTAGTGCTTGTGCCCAAGAAAAACGGGAAGTGGAGAATCTGTGTAGATTACAGAGAACTTAACAAAGCCACCAAGAAGGACCATTTCCCTTTGCCTTTCATAGATCAAGTGTTGGATGGACTGGCAGGAAAGAAGTTCTTCTCTTTCCTAGATGGGTTCAGCGGGTATAATCAGATCCAAATCAGCTTAGAAGACCAAGATAAAACCACCTTCACTTGTCCATGGGGTACCTTTGCCTATCGGGTCCTTCCCTTTGGGTTATGCAACGCTCTTGCCACTTTCCAGAGAGCAGTACTAAGCATATTTGCTGAACTGGTTCACGATTCAGTGGAAATCTATATGGATGACTTTACTCCTTATGGGTCCAACTTCCAAGAAGCATTGACTAACCTGGAAAAAGTTTTAACCAAGTGTATTGAGATGAACCTGTCCCTCAGTCTCGAAAAATGCGAATTCTTGATGACTGAAGGGACTGTGCTAGGTCATACAATTTCTCAGCAAGGATTACAGGTGGATCCTAACAAGATCGCTATCATCCAAAAGGTTCCACCTCCTCAGAAGGTCAGAGATGTTCAAAGTTTTCTAGGCTTGGCAAGATATTATAGAAGATTCATCAAAGATTTCAGTAAGCTAGCCTCGCCATTGTTTAGCCTCTTAGGGAAAGATGTTGAGTTTAAATGGGCTGATGACTACCAAGGGGCTCTGGATGAGTTGAAGGATAAGCTGGTGTCTGCCCTGATCTTAAGAGGTCCAAACTGGGCCCTACCTTTCCACATCCACACTGATGCCTCAAAGAAATCCATAGGGACAGCCTTAGGACAAGTTGAGGAGAAACTACCATATGCCATATACTTTTTCAGCAAAAACCTGTCCAAGGCAAAGATGAACTATACCGTAACCGAGAAATAATTCCTAGTTGTAGTCCATTCCCTGAACAAGTTTAGACACTACATCACTAGTTATCAAACATTCGTACACACTGATCATGTTGCGATTAGATATTTAATGAATAAGCCTAATGTAAATTCTCGTATCATTAGATGGTTACTTCTGCTGCAGCAATTTGATTTGACTGTTGTCGACAAGCCAGGTAAGGAAAATGTTGTTGCTGACTTCCTGTCTAGATTGGATTTGCCTGCAGGTGAAGAAGGGACAATGGATGACCAGATGCCAGATGAACACCTGTTTGCTATCTCAGTACTCTCTCCATGGTTTTCTGATATAGCAAACTACTTGGTCTCAGCACAGTTCCCTCCACATCTATCCTCAAAGGAGAAGAGCAGAATTGTGAGGAAGAGTGCCCCATTCACTTGGATTGGGGGAAACCTGTTCAAACTTGGCCCAGATCATATCTTGGGGCATTGTGTTAGGGAGGAGGAAGTCTTTGACATTCTCCTAACCTGTCACGATGGACCCTGTAGAGGCCACTTTGCAGCAAAAAGGACTGCCTTCAAAATTCTACAAGCAGGCTACTATTGGCCTACTCTTCACCAAGATGTCAGAAAATACATCAGCCAGTGTGACCGATGCCAGAGGATGGGGAAACCGACTCCAAGGGATGAATGCCCCTCCAACCTCAAGTGACCTTCGAGCCATTTGAGAAGTGGGGCATGGATTTTGTGGGTCCTATCAACCCTCCTTCAAAGCAAAGGTCTTACATCATTGTGTGCACCGACTACCTGACAAAGTGGCAGAAACAAAGGCAATCAAGGCATCGATAGAAGAGAAAGTGGCTGAGTTTTTAAGGGAAAATATATTTTACAAGTTTGGCTACCCAAGAGAGTTAGTCACCGATCAAGAAAGCCAGTTCACCTCTAACTTGATTGAAGACTTGCTCGCTCATCACAAGATCAAGCATAGAACTTCCACCCCGTATCATCCACAAGCAAATGGGCAGGTGGAAGTCACTAATAGAGCATTAGAAGAGATTTTGACTAAGGTGGTGAGCAGCAGTAGAAAGGATTGCGCAGATCACCTGGTTGAGGCCACCTGGGCCTACAACACCACTTGGAAAACTACAACAGGTTTCACACCTTATGAGCTAGTCTACAGGAAGAAAGCTTTGTTGTCCATAGAGTTTGAGTACAACACATTGAGGGTTCCAGCTCTGCTAGACTTGGATCTCAGCCATGCTCAACGTGAAAGATTATTGCAGTTGAATGGATTAGATGAACAGAGAATGCAGGCCCTCCTCCACATAGAAGTAGTCCAACTTCAGAGGAAGATATGGCATGACCGACACCTTAACGAAAAGCAATTCCGGCCAGCAGATTGGGCGTTGTTGTATGACTCAAGGCAAAAGGATTTCAAAGGGAAGCTGAGGACAAGATGGTTAGGACCATATACAGTGGAGAAATGCAATGGAAATGGTTCAGTCCTTATCAGGACCATTGATGAAGAAGCCATCCCCATGCTCGTCAATGGGCATCGATTGAAAATCTACAGGAATCGCTTTCGAGGCAGGAGTTCATTGAAACTTTGGAAAACTCAATGCTGGTAGTGGAGCAGGGCCCTACCTCTATTCCACCCACACTTTGATCATCATCAAAAAAAAAAAGAGGGAAAATAAAAAGATCCTTGGGAGAAAACCTCTCTGAGGCGCCCAGGGCAGACAGTGAGGGTGAAAACCTCATGGAGGTGCCTCATGTGTCTCTAGAAAAAAATTAAAAAAAAAAGTGGAATAAAAAGATCCTTTGGTGAAAACCTCCTCGAGGTGCCCAAGGCAGATAGCAAGGGTGAAAACCTCATGGAGGCGCCCTAGCTGTCTCTCAAAAAAAAAAAAAAAAAGAGAAAAAGGAAACAGAAAAAACAGGCCTAATCTCTGTGAAATAATTGCAGATTTCAGGGAATACATTGCAGGTAAGGAGGGTTGTGCAAAACAAGGATAGGGATCTGTACTAGGATCCAGGACATCCCTACAGACACTCCCTCCATGGCCACTTGCCTTTCCTAGAATTTGATCACATTTCGGGTCGAGATTCCACCTTCTACAGGAAGTTCTGGGCTTTCTACAGGAAGTTCTGTATTTCTACAGGAAACATCCTGTAGAACCTTCGGGCAAGTCAAGTTGAATTTTGAAAGGGAATCTGACGGTTGGGATCAGTGTGTTAGGCCTGCAGCCACCCCTCTATTCAACCCATCACCATATGGCACCCTGTTCCACCTCTGGACACCCCTGTCACCCACTTGGTTATGTGTTCCTGCACAGTCATACAAGAAACCCTGTTTTCCTCAGAATGACAAAAAAAATTTAAGTTACAAATCCAGTAGCAAAGTCTCACACACTCTACCTGTCCAAGCTCCATCTAGACTCTTCATCAATGGGTCTGGTCCTTGCCGCAATATGGCCCTGCTCGTTTAGCCTGCATCCCAGGAGGAGAAGCAGCTACAGGATATCCTACAGGAATTCTGTAGCAGCTGATCCCTCTGGAACACATACTCTGGAGGCAAGGACAGTTGAAATCAACACAGGAAACATGCAAAAGGCTCCTCTCGGTCGTGAGAACATCCTCGGCAGCTAAAATCAACCAAAACCTGTGCATGCAGCAGTTACAACTGAAGGATCGGATTTCAAAGCCATGCATGCAGCTTCAACAAATGAAAGAATGGGCTCTAACACCCGTGCACGAGGCAGCAGCAAGCGAGGCAGTGATTCTGAGACCCACAGTCTGCATAGCACATCCACGGCCATGCAGGTAAGTGTCTAACCTTATTCGTCAATTACATAAACTATATTTCAGAAACTGCATGTCTGTGAAAATGGTTTGGATTGAACGAGGATCGGGGGCCAGTCAATATGGCCACCCTCAGCCAGTTACATGGCTTCGTGGGATCCGAGCAAGCTCAGTTACATTCAAAATCACCAACGAGCCATGCAGCCGACACGTGTGGAGTGTCCAGTCGAGGAAAATCGGCGGACTGGCAGTGGTGGCGGCAGTTAATGGCAGAGGGGAGGTAATGGCGGCCAGGGACACGCAGAGAAATGATGGCCGTGATGTTGGATAACGGTTCGGCACGGCCACCTCACCCCCTCGCCATGAATTGCGCCGCAGTTCAAAAATGTTTGGCTGAAAACTTGCACTCCCACTGCTCATTTGCACTTGCAAGGTCCTTTGTTGAAGTACTCGTCCTCCGCTTCCGCAATATGTTAACTCGTTGTCCTCCACCGAGATTTTCGACCTGTTGCAAAATTCTCCTGCGTACCGAGCTCGTTCAAAGGCGCAATGACATCCTACAGAAGCCGGCCGAGCATTCTACAGGAAGTACGACAGAGCCTTCCGGAGCAGAGAAACCTGGACTTTTCTGCGTCGAATTTGGAATTCTGAGAGAGGTAGGCTCGAAAACACTCCTTCATGCATGGTATATTTCAAAAGGTGGTGAATTGAACTGTCTGGAGTAGGAGAATTAGAGATAAGTCTGCTTGTGAGTCAAAAACAGCAGTTTGCCTATGTGTTGCACGGAATTCCTCAGTCGGTGTTGCGTCAACAGTCTCCTCCACGGTTCCTGTTAAAAAATTCTTCCTGTAGAAAAGATGAAGCACAGTGAGGGATAACCTGTGTATGAAGAATTTGAACTTACCCGGTTGTATGTATGCTGGGGATGAAAATTGAGCTCTATGTCTTGTCTGTGAAAACCTGACTCTTCCCTCTATACTCAGACATCAGATTTTTGGGTAGCAAAAACATTAGAACCAGGGAATTGGTGCAGATTGAAATCTAAACACTCGAGAGATCCTTTCCTAAAGTTCAAAGGAGGAAACCATAAACTAGCAGTCCCTTTTTGCTCAGAGCATTAAAACAGAGCACTCTCACCATGCCAGGGGGGTTTATCAGGAAGGAACCCTTGGATTCCAGTAAACTGCGTGAAAATCCTGAGGTGGTGAACCTCTTCACCCGTGCCAACTAGATGACTTTTTGTGACAAAATTCAAGGACATGACGATGAGATAACGAAGGAATTCTTAATGTCCCTGCAACCTAAATCAAAGACACAGGCCATAGTGAATTTCAGAGGGTTGACCCTAAAGCTTACCCTTGAACTCATTAGTCGAGTTATCGCTCTACCATTAGGGATACCTTGGAGCAAAGAGGAGAGGGAATTGGGCCAAAAAGCCAAGAAAGAATTCTTTCTACCCAAGGAACAGTTTGCAGAAGACAAGAACGGGGTCTGGAGAGTCAGCCTACATCCTCTTTGGAGTGAAGCCAGTCTCCAAATCATGAAATACATTACCTGTGAGGGGCGGTTCAGTGTTGTCTACGGCTATCATTTCTGGTTGCTAAGAGAACTAAGACATGGGTTGGATCTACCTCCAGAACAGAAGTTGAGCATCCCTTATTTTCTTCTACAATCCTTAATTGAATGTGGCACGAAATTGAAGGAAGGGACACTGGACCACTTAGCCCATCATGGGCTCATCAAGCTTTTAGTAGAAGACGCCCTCCACACCTACATTGTCCCCCTCTCCTCGGAGATTTTCCGCAACATGTCTAGAGATGATGATATTCGAATTCTGGCCAAGGAATTCACCTCATCCAGCAGTGAAGAAAAGGAAAACACTAAGGCAGGAGAGAAAACTAATGGCAAAGAAACACAGGACAGACCACCACAGAAAGAACAGAAAGAGAAACGAGGAAAATATATTTATAAATCTGCACAAGTCAGCTTACTTGCTCATGTTGGCTCCCTCTTTAACCAAAATACGTGTCCTTTTACATGTTCAAACAAGTATAAATATAAATTCGGGCACCTCATTCCAAGAATCTAACTCGACTAAGACAAGATAGAAGCAGATTCAATTCAAATCTGAGGGAGAATTTGACCAAGGAAGAGAAGAAAAAAAATAACTTGAGATAGAAGAACGAGGTAAAGGAAGAACCATAGGGAAACCAATTCAACAACAATAAATCATCTATCTGATTGAACAAATAATTTTCTATGATATATCTCCATTGAAGAGTGAATGTTTGTGACCGAAATCTCTATGATCTGAAGTAAAATCCTGTGCAAAGTGACCAAAACAATGATGTTCAAGTAGGTTGAAGGCTTAATTTGAGGATTATTTCTGTGGAAAGATTGAAGCATATAAACCTCCATACATCTATCACCTATGCAAAAGCTATGAGATGTAATTTTTATGAAGGAATCTGAATCTTGTCTATCTATGAACAATTTTGAGCTCTGAACAGTGATCAAATATTGAATCTATGTAGCACCAATGGTTTGTAACAAAATTGTTGAAATCCTTCTTTGTGATTAGAATCGAAGGAGCATTTTTGCAGGGTTGATTTTGACATAAGATTTGAAATTCTTTTTCTCATAGCCTAATATTTTGCCTACAGTTTAGTCCTAAGTGTGAATTCAAAGATAGACTTGAAGGACATATTTGAAACTATTGGAGACATTGTTGTAGAATTTAGCAAGCATGCTTAAAGTAGTTTCGTTGAGGACTCACTAATTAAATAGTCATTCAAAACACTTAAAAATTGTTGTAGCATACCTTTGATGAAGTCTTACGAAGCGACCGGGACTGTAATGAGACCTAGACATTTATGTGAAGCATCCTTGTTGAAGACTTGACATAGATCACCTTGTTGAAGCATACATCCCTGTTTATACTTGGAGCTGATACTATAGTTATCATTGAGGACATGTGAATTATTCTTGTGCATAAATGAAGAGCCTTGGAGATACTTTTTAATTAGATCATTGAAGACTTTGTGTAGATGAATTTGAAGCATGATGTTGATGAGATATTGTATATGAAGCATTGTTGGAGTGGGCATCCTTGACAAATCACTGAATGATTGTTGAAGAGTTCTTTCAAGTCTTATTATAGAAACCTTTGGAAGACTTTATATTGAAATCACCTTGAAGAACTAGAACAAATTGAGTGTAACACCCTCCTCCCACATTTACCCAAGTAATCAGCGAGTCGGGGTAAACATGTGACGAGAGGCCATTATGATATTATTCGACCTCCTAAGTCACGTTAGGGAAGTGGAACCGAGAGAAACACACCATACAAACATTAATTATCAGCTACAGGACCCTCAGGAGACATGTCAGCCACTCACACAACTTGCCCTTGGGTCCCACTGATGTTCTGGATCTCTTAGGCCATAGTTGCCCTCATGCTATGGGCAAGGGATAGACCAACAACCTAAATTCACTCTCACAAGCTTGTCTGCCAGCGACTAGAGACAAAAATTGCCAGTGTTATGTCAATGACTCCAGTATTTGAGCCACTTTTTCAAGCCCAAAACCCAGGTCACTGCCCAGAATTTTTCCATCACTAGGATTTTTCCCAACATTCATCTTGGAATATGTGTCCCATCAACTGTGGTTATTATTTTTTAAACTTTCATTACATGGAATTTTCACCAGGGTTGTTACATTAAGAGAGTTGGAGCCCTAGAGAATTGGAGTCCTTACATAAGGTTGGAGCCTTGTGGAAAACCAGGTTGGAGCCTAAATTCGTTGAGAGGATTGGAGTCCTCAAGTAGACCAAGTTGGAGCTTGGTATAGTATAAGTTAGAGCCTGGTTCAAAATCACATATTAGAGTCTGTATCTAGGGTTGGATCGCTAAAGGAATTATAAGTGTGATTGTACAAATTATTACTGTAAAAGGGGATTGGAGCCCTTGTTATTCTTGTAAATAAAATTATTATTTGTTGTACATCTTGCATTCTATTTTTAGTAAGTGATCTTAACTGATATAAAATAACAATCGTAGAATAAATATTGATTCACCCCCCCCTCCTCCCCTACTGCATTATTTCCAACACCATGATGCCCAATGATGAGGCTATGTAACCTTCATCGACCACATGTTATATAAACCCATGCTCTTCGACCATTGGAGGAGGACCCACGATGAACATATAGAGGTTGGAAAAATTAATACTCAACACGCATGCCAAGAGGGACCTATGCCTAGGTGGGCATGAATTTCGATAAATATTCCCAAATCATATTTCATGAAAAAATTTGCAAGAATATTCCTAGAATATTTTGAACTGTTGTGGCATCTTGAAGATTCCTTGAGAAGTCCAGAGGTGAAAGTGACAAAACCATATGATGTTTATAATCATTTTTTATGAAATTTTGAGACAAATCTACTGGTGTAGTCAGAATTGGGGTCTGAGCAACGTATTTTTGGATCATCCCCATGTGTGAGATTGCCTTGTATATTTTCATGTATTTGTCATTATTTTGTTGAGATAATATAGAGGCCTCTCCACTTTGAAGTTGGGTCTGGAGACGTAGCTCACACATTGTGAGTGAACTCCATTAACAAATCTTGGTGCATTTTCTACATTACCTTCTTTTTTTTGTTGGCTATTCATGGATGTTCCATTTATGGCATTTTCCTACTCTTTAAGCTATTTTATTTAACATCACCGAAGGAAAGATCCAGAATCACTTTTTTATTGTATTTCCTACTGATATCCTTGTAAATTTACGCAAGTGTTAAATGTAGACATCCGTTATATGCAGAATTACATTCCACATCCAACGAGTACCAACTTTGCATACTTCTAAGTAGACCTACTTTGAAAAAAATAAAAATACATAAAATGCCATGTTCAACACACTTTTTTCATGTATTTTCATTTTTTTTCAACGTAGGTCTACTCAAAAGTATGCAAAGTGGGTACTTGTTGGATATATAATTTAATTATGCATCCAAAAATTGTCTACATTTGTCATTTGAGTAAACCCACAAGAAAATAAGTCAAAAACACAATTAAAAAATAGTTTTCTTCTTTTCCCTCCAAAGGATTATCCCCTAGGGATGACATTATTATCTTGAATCTTATTGGTTCTTTTAAAGTTAATTTTGTTAGTACATTTTTTGTATTGAGACCCAATTTTTACCTCAAAATTCCCCTAATGGCCGCATTGCATAGCTGAGATCAAAGAAATGGTAGTAGGTGGGGCTATCTTTGGTATTTGCATAGTTGTCTACCCAAAATAATAAAATGTTATGAGGTCTAGATTCATACAGAACGTGATGCTTCCACAACTATGATTGGGCTAAAAAATAATTACAAACTTCAAGGGGAGCAACATGACACAATACGTTTTTTGTAAAAGGCTTGATGTTGTAAGGTAGGTGACAATGTTGGTTGACACAAATATCCTACCCTTGGTGGAGCCACTTGATAGTGTATGGTTGTGGGCATGGTGTTGTCGACAAGCCCAACCACTTAAAAGCTTCTGTTGATATGAGGTTCTTTTTACTCCCACTATTGACAATAAAATGTAGTGGAGTATCCTTCACCCACATTTATGAGTGAAAGAGATGCTCACCTTCCTCTAGATCTCCGACCTCACATTGCTAGACCTTGGTGGTGGCAACGGTGGCACTAGGTTCCACGTCAATGATATGTTTCCCTTGTCTAGGTTTGGTTCATAGTCGGAACCTGTGTTTGACCCTAAGTCTTTAGCTCGACCACCAACAATTGCTTTGCAAAACATTCATTTATGTTAAGAGTGGGGTTCTTATGGAACTCACACCACATTTCCATGCCTTTCTTTGTCTTCCCAATACCGTTCTTTGTTTATGACTTCAATGGGTTGTCCTGGGTTGGTCCACCCTTGGCTCTGTCCTTTATTCTATGGTTTGGGGATGCCCTTGCCCTGATTTTTCTATGAAGGATTCACAAATCCAAAGTCTCGCTTCTTTTATTTAAATTTTTGCTCAATTTCGATAACATATCAGTCTGTTGCACCAAGCAAGAGGATGTCCAAGAACTCCTTTTTTGTTTGGATGTATCTATGTAGATAACTAGAATACTTGAACACCAGATTTTGCTCAATGTCCTTGATACCTAATTTTGTGCACAATGTATGAAAGATATTTGTGAACTCTGGCATTACTTGATTTATTTCTTGTCGTGGTGTCATCCATCTCATGTACTAGTCTTTGTAGCTTCCAACATGGTAATATTGTTCCTTAATAGCATTCCTAAAAGAGTTCCAAGTGGGTGTATCTGAAAATAGTGTGGATTCCTCTGTGGCTGTTTTCTCACAGTAAATTTCCCACCAGTCCTTGACATGTGGGGTGGCCTTAAGGAGTGAAAAGTAATATTTTCTTCATCAAAAACTTTATGGATCTAAAAATATCCTTCAACCAGTTTTAACCATTTGTCTAGAGCATTTGCATTTATCTGGCCTTCAAATATATGAATATTAGAATTAACTTTTACCTTAAAGGGGGCGACGCCTCCGAAGTGGACACTAGATAAATATGCGTCACCTATTGGTAGTTGTCAAAGGATCCCAAACTTGAGCTTTATAATACATACAATATAAGTGTCCCAAGGGTTTCTTAAAGAAATTCAGTTATACATTCAAATATGCATGCCCTCACTCCTTTCCACAAGGACTTTTCCCATCATTGTTTTGGTTTGCTAGTAAATGTCTACAACCTGAATATACTTACTGATTTTTCCCCTGCTAGTGCCAATATCTATTATCCATTGTCCCATGTTGTTAATGATGTCTTCATCCTAAATGAACCATCTTTCTGCTCTAATCTCTTCCTTTCGGAGAGAGGGAATGAGGAATGGAGGAGTGCTCACTGAAACAGACTGAGGGTGGCAAGAGGACAGGGAGGACACTATAGATAGAGAGAATAAGGAAAGAGTGTAAAACCAATGTGAAGATAAAGAGAACACAAAGCTCAAGGGAGTTAACGACAACAATCTGAGGAGAAACAACATGAGAGAAGTAACCATAAAAACATACAAACTTTATAGATTCTAGGACCTAGAACTAAAACTTACAAAGGAGAACTCTGTCACTAGGAAGGACAAGAATAAATAAGGAAACACCAATGAGCTCATACAAAACCTCAAACTGAGAAGTAGAACTTACCCTGATGATTTGAGACCATATGTGCTCAATGCATGACTAGTTATGGCCTTCTGTGGCCTACAAAACTGCTGGAACATGCACCATAATGAATTCGCTTGGAGGGCAGATCAATGGAGATCCCCTTGGTTTATTAAAGCAAGTGGTTCACATAAAGGATTCACCTATCCTACGAATTACAATATGTTCTAGTATGGAGGCATGTAGCCTCCCAAATTCGTTGCTTGCCAAATGTTTTAGCCTTCAATTGCCAGTTAGTGTTGATTGAGGCGAATAACCATCCTTATAAAAATAATCATGAGGCCACTAGAAATTTATCTACAACTTAAATTACTTCATTATAAATTAAATATTTAATGTTCATTTTTTACATAATCTAACTTTTCTACATTTTAGCCATCTTTTAGTCAATTTTACTCAAAATTCTAATTTAAACTTTATAATTTATACAATCTAAAATATTCATTTATCCATTAAAAAACATTTTAAATAATTAAAAAAATCACAACCTTGTCTAAAATTGTATCACCAAATTTAAAATTCAAAAACCAAAAAAAAAATAATTAAATTGCAAACATTTAATTTTATATTAAAACAATTTTTTTTATCGAATCACAAAAAAATATATTGATATTAAATTACACAAGTTATATATTTTTAAACAAAATTTATTCATCAAATCACCTCATTTTAAATTACACTTTCAACTTTTCACTTTGTCTTTACGTCATTTTAAATTACAAATTCAATTTAACACTTTTCTTTTATTTATTTTTTTCTCAGAAAATTAAACTATTTCTATTGAGTAAAATATAGTACAATCAGGAGAGACAAGAAACAGGCCGACCGGAAATGATGAAATTATCAACCTCGGTCCCGGAGAAGGAATGAACCATGCACGGAACTACAACAATTAACTTGAGAGCAAAAAACTGACTTTTACCCCGTAGGGGCAGAAATCTCAACACAATGTTTTTTCCCTTTCTTTTTGTTGACTTTTATGCAGCCATCCTGGGAAGTATGAGCTAAAACAACTTGTAGACTAGAATTCTCCAACAGGGGGAGCTCCTTATCTGAATCAGAAGAGGAGGACTCATGGACGTGTTTCTGCGAGATAGCTGTCACTGTGGTGTGCGCAAGAGAATCAGTGGACGGATCCTTCGGCTGAGGCGCCTGGTCCGGATCTGCATCGCTTTCCTCATCTTCCGAGCTTGAGGAATCAAAGCTCGGGGCTGGCAGCGGAGGACAAGGGGTCCAAAGCTTGGGTTTGGTCTTTACAAAATTGCTCTTTTTCGATTTTGCAATGAGCGATGGGCACGAATTCTGCAGGTGCCTGTTAGGTGACAATGGCGGCCACGGAATGCGGTGTTTTCATAGTCCAGGTTCTGGGTCCAAACAAAGTCATTGATCTTGAGATTGATTTGGTCTGGCAGTGCCTTGCTTAGATCCAGCGCCACACATATTCTTGCATATGTGTAGAGACCTTGATGTTCCTGCGAGGAATCTCCCATTAAAAAGCGGCCCAGGGTGTTGCCTATGCCCCTATAGACTGCTAAATGCCACAGGTGAGCTGGTAAGTTAGGAAGTCTGATCCAGACAAACGCTTTGGTGATGACTGCAGATGCTGGGTCAAAATATGGGAACCAAGGAGTTAAGAAGAGTCCTGTTGTACCCATAAACCAAGGACCTTCTTCTAAAGCCTGTTCATAGTGCTCGGGATTGTCGAACAGAACTATAAAATATCCTTTTGTGCAGAAGCTGACCTTGCAATGGTGAGTCCAGTTGTCATGGATCCAGTCATAGAGGTCCTTAGAGCGAGGCCAAAGCCCATTGAATCTGCAAATGATGGCCCTTTCAGCGAATTTTTGAAGGTAATTTGCAAGTTCAAGGTGGGAGATCTCAATAGAGGGAACCTCCTCTATCTTGTCAACCAGAAAAGGCTTGGGTTTGGGAGTCTCAGGGGGAATGGGAATCTTCGAGTGTACTGCAGCTTTGTAGGAGAAGGGAGGAGCAGAGGAAGATTGACCTGCAGCGCCACCTCTCAAACGAAGGGAAAACACTAAAGAGCTATTATTTTTTATGCTGTAAGAAGAGAGGGGAAGAGGATCATCGAGTTGTTTACCTTGAAATATAAGTCTCTGTAGGGCAGAAGGGATCCCAAATCGGCGTTCCAGTTTTACCTTGAGATTCTGCACCAGATCTGAAGGGTAGACCCATTGCAGAATGGTCTTGCCTGAGATCTGTGAGATTTGGACCTGAAAGGGGGCAGAGAAATTTTCAAAAGCTTTCTAGAGCGACACAGTGCCGGAGTCTTTTGGGACTCCTACCCCCTGACGAACTGGAGGCGGTGGGGGAGGAAAAAGCTTCTACATATGGAGGCTATCGCTCCAGCCTAGATCCGCTGCGAAGGATAGGGCTGCAGATCTGTTGAGAGGCCGAATAAACATTTGCATCAGACTAACCCCTGCCTCGCTGCCTTTTTGGAGTAAAGCGAGAGAGACCAACGCTTGGAGTGCGTCCATGGTCTCTGTCCCGGGAGGAAAATCTAGGCAATTGACAAGCAAGTCTTCAAAAAATCTACAGAGGCCATCATCAAGCCTGAGAAGAAGCCAACCATCAATTGTGGTCGTGAGCGCTAGCGCTACAGAGTGTGGGTTTCGCCGAACATCAAGAACTGGTGCGGGATCGACCGTAATCTGGAACTCAAGCTTGCTCGGCGCTGAAACAACGGAGAGAGCCGTTGTATCGTGATAAACGCTGAGGATACCAGCATAAAGAGCTGCAGAAGGGCGAAAGGGACCCCTGAGAACTTGAAGCTGACCTTGTTTCTCTGAATAATGCGTCTGCCTTTGCAGATCCGCGTAGCAAGGGCTGAGTGGAGCACAAAGAGTAGGGTCAAGGTCGTTCACGACATTCTGGAGCGGTGCGAGAGCTGCAGAGGAAAGAGCCGCCGACAAAACCCTAATCTCCCTCGCGTTCTCAATCGCTTGAAATTCCACAAACGCCTGGTTGTGTTTCGATCCAACATTGACCTTGGCATTGACAATTTTTCCGAACAGCTTACCTAGTTCAATAAGCTCTTCCTCTGTGCACTCCCTCGGCAAATTTCCAAGGTGCAGAACCTTCGACAGTGATTGAGAGTACCGGAACTGAGGCTAGCCAGCTATGGAGCCCATTCAACCCTCCAAAATCTCCCTTAGAGTTCCACTTATCATATTGTATTAACATATATGGTGCAAGCAATTTGCAAGCCGATTTTAATAAACACTTCACTTTTCCTTTATTTTAAAATAAAAGTCACGTCGAATTAATATTCAAATGTTCTCACAGGAGAACTGTAGGATCATGCATTCCAAAGCATTGACATCTTTTCTAATTTATTTTCAAAAGCAGATAAAGTTGGTGTGACCATATTCTGGACAGATAATGTGCTTTTTATATCATAACTCACATGCTTGTTTTGTTTTAATTACTAATGTTTGAAAAAGTACAATGGAAGGAGATTAATTAGTCCTAATGTGCAACCTTGTGACATAATTCTTTACACAAATGCTATCGTTATTCCAAATTCAGCGGCGTTTATAACGGAACGGCACCAAATTTGGCAGTACTAGTTACAGCGTTAATATTCAAAATATGATCGTGCAGGTCTCAGTTATTAATAACAACACTGTACAATCATGGCAATAATTCCAATGAATTCAAGGATTTAGTGTAATGAGTTGCTGTAATAATGGAGATTTAATTATTCAACAGCTTACAACTCATATTTTAACTCTTTCTTTTGTCCCAGTCTAACTAGATCACGTGGTATTCTAGGATTTTGATTTCTTGATGGTTAAATAAAAAGTATTTTGAATATATATTTGTTTGGTCAAATTTGTATCACATTTAATAATAGGTTGAAATTACAAATTTGAATTGTAAATTTTAAAATGTGTCGAAATTTTAAGCAATTTAAGTGTCCAAAAGAATTTATAAAGCTGAATTTTACATGATCCACGTATCCAAAAAAATATAATATTGAATTTTACACCATCTATATGTCCAAATTTTTTATAATACTACATTCATTTATATTTTACAAAACCTATTTTAAATAACAAAAAAATCACAGTGGGCTGCCAAATTACAACCAAAAAAAATCACAGTGGGCTCATCAGCCGAATTACAACCAAAAACTCCATAGTTAAACCATGTCTTCTTTAAATATTCAAACTGTTTTCATGACGATTGTCAAACATGTGGAGATCAAAATCTATGCCTGAGCTTCACGATTACACTGTGAATACAGAAGAGGAAGGATCCCGTGCGGTCGCGGCGCGGAAGCCGTCTATTAACGTTAACCTCATTGCTCGGATCATTCTCCGTCTCGTTAAAATGTCCGTTACATTTTGTAACTTTCTGTTTACATTAAATGCGAGGGCGTGGCTCAGCCAGGTGACCGGTCCGTGATGGTCATTCAAGGCTCAGAATTGCTCAGAAACAAATCCGGCCTCGCATTTACTGTTAACTACCGTCCATGAATTGTTCACTTTTCACACAGATATTTCCCAAATCTCCGTTCGGTGTCTGGAGTATGGATCTGCTCATAATTATAACGACCATTCTGCGTTGAATTTGTTTGGCTGTTGTATCGAGGCAGGGCCGGGCATGGGTTGCTTCAGAGGCCCCAGGGAGAGAGTCGAATCAGATATCGAAGAAGCTAATTTGAAATGCGCAGATTCATTCTCGTTTCCTGTTCACATAATCCCCATTAATATCCGTTCGACCAGCCTCAAGATCACCAGCAGAGGCATTGGGACTTCGCCGGATTCGAACCTTGGCAGAACCAAAGAACCACAAGGTTTCCTTCACCACTCGGCTTCCCTGCCTGCGAGAACGGAATCGGGGTCCCAGAGGCCGGATTTTGGGCCCTCCGGCCAGATTTGGCAGAGCAAGGGCGTGGCTTTTGGTGGGCCACCGTTACCTCTTCCTCTACCAGCTGACTCAGAGAGTGGGAATCGATCCTTTGCCCTCACGCCAGCGCCCCGGCCATTTCAAGAAACGAAGCCTGGTTCTTGGAGACCGTACGCTTCGGAGCCGAGGCCATTGCCGCCCCCAAAAGACCAGCTCGCCACGTTCCGGGCTTTCTGCAGGGAAGAACTCGCTGGAGCCTGCCAGAACTTCTCGCCGGATTTGTTATGCAGAGAGGTAGTTGCCGGGCCCGTTTACAGATGCCGCTTGGGCAACATAACAGATGTTGACATTACTCGGATCACCTCCGAACCTCCCAAGGTACGATTAAATTATTTCAATCGGAGCGTTGACTCGATTTTCAGGTTTTCGTCTGCTATTATTTTTGATGAATTATTTAATTTGGCTTGCTGAAGAGCGTAAGAAAATGGATCGTGGAGCTGAAATCCGTGGCGCGGTTACGGCACCCTCATCTTTGCGATGTTCTGGGTTTCTACGTCTACATCCCGGTCCCGGATTCGAACCCGCGACCCTCGTCGGAGCAGCTGGTGGTTTACGCCGGGATGCAGAACGGTAGCCTGGACCAGCTGCTATACGGCAGGAATTCCGATAAGCCGCCGCTGGATTGGCCTTCCAGACTGAAGATCGCGTTCGGCGCAGCTCAGGGCCTGGCGTTTCTGCACGAAATTTCGCCTGTTCAGGTTCTCCTCTGTTTTTTTATCCCATAATTTTTCATGGATTTCCATTACGATTTCAGTGAATTTGTTGGAAAGTTACTTTTCCCACACTATATCAGTCTAGTCATCGGAAAATTCCTGTACACAAATTAATTCTTTGACAGTGAAATCTAACCGTTATACAATTTCGAGTCTTTGACCATCATAATCACAGGAATTCTGTTCTGTAATTTTTTATCAAATAATCTGTAAAGGAGAAAGTTTTACATATTAAATTAATTTGGATATTTTATTATAATCATCTGATTGTTATGTAATTTTTTATCAAGTTATAATGTTTTATTTTGTTATATAATTTTTCATTGTTAAATCTTTAAACAAGAATCCCTATTTTATAATTTTAACACTTTTTTAAAATTTTAATTAAGATCTTCAAAAAATTTAATTTATATAATTATAAAGTAATTGGTAAGAAGTTTATATTTTTTTCCAACTTAATGGTTCATGGTATCTGAGATTAAGTTTAATATCGAGAAGGTCCTGATAGACTTTTTTATACCTCAACATTTATCAATCTAAAATCCACAAAACTAAATTTAAATTTATTAACAAAATTTATGAAAAAACACGTTTTGATTGAATTTTTTTTAAGATAAATAAAAAAAATGTTTTGAAATTTAATAGATATTGTTCATTATGTTTATTTTTTTAACTTTGAATTAAAATTTAAATGACGTCAAATTGGAAATATAAATGGAAAGTTGAATTTAAACTTTTATTTACGAAACACAAATTTACTTACAGATTACTATTGATTTCAAAATTAATGATAAACAAATAAAAATTTCAACCTTCTTAAATCACTTAGTTTGTCAGCGTCATTTATCGTCGTCTTTTAATGTAAAGAAATTTAATATTTTTTTCAGTAACTTACTTTTACAAAGATCATTTATTGTTTCTTTGAAAATTTAGTATTTCAGCGACATTTATCGTCATCCTTTAATATGAACAAAATTATTATGTTTTTAGTAACTTATTTTTACAAAGATCATTTATGGTTTCTTAAAATTTAATACTAAAAATAAAATAATCTCAATTTTCTCCACGGCAAATTTTTCAATCATGATTTGTTATTTGTTTTTAATAATTTTACTAGTCAATTGATATAATAAAATATTTTTTAAATGTGTATTTTTAGACTCGATTTTCACGCTTCAAAATTTATGTTTTGGAAAATCTGTATACTTCCCTCCATATAAATGAGTGAAATGTTTGACCCAAAATAAAAAATTACAATTTCTGCTTAATTTTTCCGAAACAAAATCTCTAATATTAATATTTATTTATTTTTTTAATATATTAAATTAATTTTCAAAAATTTTTTTTTAATTTATTATATTTATAATATTTTAAATAATTGATGATGGTAGTGGTGGTTAACATCCACTGACACCAAATTGGTCTATTGGACCTATAATTTTCTTAGTTCTTAATTGTCTAGCTTCTCGTCTTTTTTTGCGAGATTGGTGTTGTAGCTTTTTCTTTTTTTCTCTATGGCCTTCTAACTTCATTTATCTTGCATCTCCTTCATCTCTTCTAGTTTTTGGGACATTGGTCCCTTAGCTTCGTGATTTGTTGTGTTCGTCCTTTGTTTTTCTTGGCCAGATTGGTGTTGTAGCTTTTCCTTTTTTCTCTACCGTCTTCCAACTTCCTTTATCTTGCATCTCCTTCATCTCTTCTGGTTCTTGGGACATTGGTGCCTTAGCTTCCCGATTTGTTGTGTTCGTCCTTTCGAAGATAGTCGGAGAAGAAGTTTGGTCTGAGAGATCTCCTTTGCTATTAAATGAAGATTTATTTTGTGCGGTATTGGAATCCTCATAACTGTTGATGCTTGAAGGGTTGTCGAGTTCACTTTTTTGCTGTTGGGCGTGGCTTTCCCCCTACTTGTCTTGAGAGTTGGTTCTTTCTTGCTCAATTTCTTGTGATTCAGAGTTTTTCTAGAGAGTATTCTTCCTTGATGACAATGTAATGTTCTTTTTGTGTTCCTTCCCACCATATAGCTCTGTGGTGATTCTTTCTAGCAAAATTTTTCTGGGAGGCTTTTGGGCAATTTTTGGCTAGATGGCCTGTCTCAAAACAGGATCAACATCTGAAGATGACACTTTCATAATCGAGTTTTTGGTTCTACGCATAGTCTTTACTTGTTAGGTTTATTTCTACTGGGAATTTGGCACTGAATTCCATTTCCACATAGATGAGTGCATAGGGGTTTCTAGCATATTCCTCTATTTCTGGACACCTGCAGTAAAATTTCTCAATTGCATTTCCAATGGCTTTTAGCCAGGGGAAATTCCAGAGATGCAAGGGTAGGTTTGGCAATCTCACCCAAATTGGTGCTGAGGTTATCACTGTTGTTGAGGGATCGAATGATGGGTTCCATGGCTTCATGAAAGTACTGAATTTTCCCAAAACTAAGGGCCGGAATCTAGAATGCATTCTCTGCTTTCAGGGTTTTCAAAATCTACTAAAAAGCAACCCCTAGCACAAGAGTAGATATTAATTTCATCCGAAATGAGAGATGGAGAGTTGTCAGCAATAACCAAAAAACCATTGAACCGACAGATTAGGGCACTGATGAAATGGGCAGGAGCTTGCCCCCAGAGGCAGATGGAACTTAGCCAGCAACTATCTTCACGAAGCTGGGAGCTATCTGGATCAAGGCCGATCCAAACTCAGTGAGCAACTATCTTCGCCAAGCAAGGAGCCATTTGGGTCCCGGCCTTATTCAACTTTAATGCATCAATTTTTTTAATTTATCTTTAAATAAGTTAAATTTCTCTCATACCTCTACGATAAACTAAAACCCATAACTTAAAAGCATAATAGTTGGTAGCTACATTTGTGTATAGTTTATTTTTCTTTAATTTAAATGAAAGGTTAATGATTTGGATTGTTTTGATTTTTCCAACAAAATTATTAATGTTTGAATTATAAAATTTATACAGAAAGTTTTGAAATTTACATAACTTAATTGTTATAAATATTTATATTTAAAAATACATTTTAAATAGCAGAAATAATATTTTTTTAATAATTTTTCTATCATAACAAAACAATTAAACTACTGCTTTAAAATTTACCAGATTTTCAAAAATCCAAATTTTATAATCAAAATTCCAATCACCAAATAAAACCCAGACTTTTAATCTAATTACAACCAGATTTAAAATTACCAAAAAAAACCAACAGATCTAAAGTTACCCAAGAACCAAACATTTGAATGATGTTGATGCCACTTTTGCTATGCGAACTCACCTCATGGATTGGTGTGCCGAACTCACGTGATGATTTTCGTATGGCAGGTTGCGTACAGATATTTTGAGACCATGAATATTCAGGTGGATAAAGATTTCAATGCCAGGCTTTCGGATTACTGTTTTGCGCGAAAGCCCATTACAAATATCTATGTTTTGCGAAGGGTAAGCAGATTCAAATCTATTCCGTTAAAAATTTTGAATGGAGGTTTACAATTTCTCAATGTAGGTTAATGGAGGTTTACAATTTTTAAATGTAGGTTTTTGTGAGTAGAGTTATTTAAAGTTTTTTTAGATTGATTATATATATTTTTTAAATTGCCCAAAATCTTCCAAACAATTAAATTAAATGTTCAGTTTTTATAAATGTCGCGACAATGTAATAATGTTGTTCTTTGTGCAGGCGGAAGCTTACTCGGCGCCTGAGACGCTGAGAGACGGTCATGTTTTCCCGAAGAGCAATGTGTGGAGTTTTGGAGTGGTGTTGCTAGAGCTATTAACGGGCAGAAAAAACATGGACGCCCTCTTTCCGGAAGAAGAACAGGATCTGGTGGCATTCAGCCGCTCATATCTGATGGATGACACGAAGCTGTATCTGATAATGGACCCCGAACTGAAGGGCTTCTACCCTACGAGACTCGCCAAGAGGGTCGCCAATCTAGCCCTTGAATGCTTCCAACAAGATGTGGTGCAGCGCCCCACCATGCGAGAAGTGGTTAATGCACTTCGATCCGTGTATAACAGTAGTACCATCAACACCACTAGTGTGAGATCGTTGCCCGCCATGAAAGGGGAAGAGAGAGCTCTGCAGCGCTGTGGCTCTGCCAAGGACAAGGGTAGTCCGTTGTTTGTTTGCAAACAACGGTTGAGATCGTGTGTATCTTCCCCTGTGAGGTGCGATGATCGAATTGCAGAAAAACACCAGCAACGGTTTCCGTGACATCGAACTCAGTTGTTGATTGACAAATTATGTTTTTTTTAAACCATTTTTTTTCCATTAAAGAAATCACACCTGGAACCGCTCTCAAGCTTTACGTAATCCTACCTGAATTCGCAAAACTGTAATAAGAATTTGAAGTCCTTCCCACTTACTATGCTAATTGAAATGTCAATTCCAATTGTCTAATCTAAAACAACAACAAAGTTGGGATGCTTTCGTATTTTCTTGTCCGGTTCTGCATGCTGAACGAAGAAAAGGGATTAAGGCCCCGACCATTTGTGCCATCTGAAATTTGTTTTCATCGATAATTTAATGCTGTTCATGTAGGGCTCAGTTTTCCAGGTAAGGTTGGGAAAGAAGAATCCTATTTCCACCTCTATTACATAATTAATAATTAATAAGTCCTGACATGTTGGGGCGATACGCAGATATAACGGGCTCTGTTTTTTTCTCTGTGGTCATCATGGCGTGCATTATATCTGCGTATCGCCCCGGCATGTCAGGGCGCATTAATTATGTAATAGAGGTGGAAATAAGATTCTCCGGGGAAAAGCTGTTTTCGCAGTTCCTACAGTTCCTATATTATGAAAGTGACAGAGCACAGTGATATAACGTGCTTTAACTGGATGACAATGACCACATTGGTAGTTGTGCCTTTAGAACTTACTTTCGGCATGCTGAAGTTTCAGCTGGAATTATGATTCCTTAATTCAGTTGAAAGTTCAAAGGATGACTTTATAAGTAAAATTCAGTTGAAAGGATCCCTTTACCAATATAAATTCGAAGGATACATTTCTTGATAAACGATACAGGAGTTGGAGGATTTTAGAATTAAAGCTATCTTAAAAGAGTAACTGAAGGTTCTATATATAAATTAAGTTATTCTAAAAATAAAATATTCAAATAAAAACATTTTTTTGATAAACGATACAGGAGTGGGAGGATTTTAGAATTAAAGCTATTTTAAAAGAGTAACCGAAGGTTTTATATATAAATTAAGTTATTTAAAATATATATATATAAATAGGGTGAATTAATTTCTAAATAAATGGATTTCTCTCTGAACATACATCTTTTTATAAAATTTGATAAATTTTATAAGCCTAATTAAAGTTTTATCATAGTTCATTGTAGGGTGAAACAATGTAAGTTTTATTTAATTTTAAGTAGATGTAGGTGTATTGAAAATGAATTTTATAAAATTTGATAAAAAATTTAAGCCCAAGTAAAGTTTTATCATAGTTCGTTGTAGGGTGAAACAAGGTAAGTTTATCTAATTTTAAGTAGGTGTAGGTGTAGTAGATGTAGGTGTACTGAAAATGAATTTTATAAAATTTGATAAAAATTTTAAGTTCAAGTAAAGTTTTATCATAGTTTGTTGTAGGGTGAAACAATGTAAGTTTTATCTAATTTTAAGTAGATGTAGGTGTATTGAAAATGAATTTTATAAAATTTGATAAAAATTTCAAGCCCAAGTAAAGTTTTATCATAGTTCGTTGTAGGGTGAAATAATGTAAGTTTCATCTAATTTTAAGTAGATGTAGTTGTATTGAAAATAATAAAAATTCCAAATATCTAAGTATTTTATAGAAAATAAATGTTCAGTTATGCTAGTTACCAAAAAAAAGTAAAAATCTCTATTAATTTCTTAAAAACATTATATTTAATAATTTTTGTAAAAAAATCGTGTGCATATTTTGTTGCCACATTTTTTCCAATTAAATAAAAAAATATATATAATGTTAATTCATAATATAAACTTAGTTTATGCTTACTACCTATTTTCATTAAATTAAATAAATCTAATAATATAACATAACTTTTAGTAAATTTCATTCATCTATATATATATATATATATTAAATTATTATTGATTATAAATTAACATTATTATTAATTTTTTTGTAATTATTTTTTTTAAACTAGAAAGAATATTTATATTATATAAACCTGGGTCTTGCTACCTCAAGAATTACATAGCAAATTTTTCAAAATTTCTATCATTTTTCTCTTACCTTAGAGATATGTTAAACTCCCTTGAGTAATGTGGTTTTTGTAGGTACTTACCTTACAAAATTGTCCCAACAAGTCACAACATTTACAAGTCATAAAAGTATTGATTGATAATAAAATCCTTATGACTATGAGTCTGTTGGAGCCCTAGGGAGGCTCATTCATAACTATGAACCATGAGGGGTTAATTTGGATGCTTTCTAAACTTTCTTAGAACTGATCTAGAACATGAGATACCCCTTTTGTCTCCCACTAATGTAGGATTGTATTGAAGTTGCCACCCAATATGCATTATGTAATGTCCCCAGTAAGCTTGTAAATATTGATTTGATTTATTTTATTGGCATATTGTTTTACTTTGTGGGTCCAGAAGCTTAAACTATATATGTGTGTGTGTGTGTGTGTGTGTGTGTGTGTGATTTTATTTTATTGGCATAATTCTTATGCGTGGACTATGATTTCAGGGAGCAATGCTAGAGAAAGCTCACATCCCAGGGAGTTTGACACTTATGGGTGAGGCACTTACCTACCCAAGCTTGGGGATTAACAACAATAGAATTACAGAAGTATGAAGTCGATCTTGACAGTTTGATGAATGATTCTTTTCTTCCTCGGGAGTCTGATGCAGGAGCATCTGAACTTAGCCAACAATGTGATTGTATGTTCACATGTTGTGGCTAACAAGAGATGGATTTTATTGACCTGAGTGGTCAAAATCAATTCTTAGGAGAGGGTTGGATCTCTGGAATTGTCTTTACTTCAATTATTGTAACAATTAAATCATTGTATTATTTTTAGAACGAAAGATAAGTGTTAGGATAGGTGTGTATCAGAGCTTGAGGATAGGGATTTAATAGTTGAGCTGATAAAAATAGAGATTGAGTTGTCAATGTTGTTAGGATAGGATTTGATCCATAAAAGAAAGGAAAAAAATGTAATGATAGATTTGTGGATGGAATAGGAGAGTGAGTAAGCGAAAGATTGAGAGAGAGATAGAGTTTGTGAGTGAAACAGAGGTTAGACAAATTGTTGTAATCGAGCTGAGAGGGCCAAGACTCTGTAATTTCTAATTTATTGAAATAATTGATTAAGTGTGGCGTTACGTATAATTCCTAGTGTGAAATTCTCTCGAATATGTGTATCGGCATTTTGGACCTTAATCGGGTATTATTTTCCATTTATGTGTTTCATTGATAATTACAGCCAAATAGCGTTAAGGGTTAATACCGACATTAGGCGCTAAATCTTATTAAGTATATTTCTTAAAGGTTCTGTATTAAGCACGTGGGTAGCATTCAGAAAGCAGTAAGTGGTATATCGTGTGGAAAATAAATGTGGTAAATGGTATTTTTCCAAATTGCGCGATTAACCTAAGGTGTTGACACATAGCACGGAGAAACCACTTATCTTGCGTGCTCTCGACCTGATATCGATCATGCAAGTAATTGCGTGAGATTGCATGATAATCATTGAATCGAACGAGATAGACTGACGATGGAAATCGACCAGACTAGTTGGCAAGCGGATACGATGCGATATCCGTTGGATCTGAAGAAGCCAGATCAACGATGGAGATTGAAGTGCTCGGGGAGTAAGAAGTCAAAGTAGGATTGACAGTGATTATTCAGGCAAGCGGGACCCTCGGGAGGGAATACACTTACAAAATATGTTTAACATGTCGCTGATTGGTTTTGAAGTGGACCATTAATCTAATTTTAGACTACCACATCAATTTTGGTAACCATCCACATCAATAAATATCTAATAAGCTCCAAGTTTTCTCTACTAAGATGACACTCTAAGTTCACCAAAAGAAATTTGAGATTCTACGCTTGGAAAACCTTGTGCTAAACAACACTAGTTGACTTAGCTCAATAGCTTAAGCAAACCTCCAATTTAGAAATGATATACCAAAACCAGAATGATGAAAATAAGGCCCCAACCTTGCTTTTATTTTTTATTTCACTTCCTCATACCATGGTTCAATTTTACTCATACCATGGTTTGATCCTTCCCATGGTTGGATTTCCATGTTTGGTAACTCCACAACTTAACTTTATTTTTTCTTTATTTCGTAAGTTCCAACCATTGCCTTTTCTCCAAAATTTATTAAAATATCTCCACAATTTATTTCCCCTAACTTTATTTAGCTAAATATATATATTATTCACAAAAAATGCAAAATTGGGAATTTCTATGTCAAAATTTTAATTGGGGATATGACAGTCCTCCCCTCCCAAACATTGTTTGTCCTCAAGAAATTGTAGTGCTAGATGCTACACAATTTTTTCTCCTTCCCAAGTGGCATCTTCTTTAGAAAAATCCTTCCACTTGACAAGGAATTCTCTAAGGGTCTTGCTCCTCAACTTCCTTTCCCTCTCTTGTAATATGGCCTCTAGTGTCAAAATCAAATTCCCCTCATCATTTAATGGTAGTAACTCAGTGGTAGTCATCACTCGTCCCACAACCTTTTTCAGGGAAAAGACATGTAATACATTATGCACCTTGCTTCCTGGTGGAAGCTCCAACTCATAAGCTACCTAACCCACTCGTTGGATCACCCTGTATGACCCATAAAAATGAGGCTGAAGCTTTTCAAATCCCTTTTGCTTGAGTGTGGATTTCTTGTATAGCTGCAATCTCACGAAAACCAAATCTTCCACCTCAAAATGTTACTCTACCCTACCTCTGTTTGCATATAACTTTTGCTAATTCTATACCATCTGCAAGTTATCCTTGAGTGCTCTAAGGATATCTTGGCTTTCTTATATCCAATATTTGACCCCTGGAGATATGTTATCTCCAAAAACCATATCAGCAAAGGTCAGTGCATCATGTAGAATTTTTCTACAAATCAGATAGCTCTTGTAGTGGCCAATCTAGGGTGCTAGATTAGACTAGATTTAATATCAACCAAAGTAGGTAAACTTAGAGGCACGTGTCTAAAGTCCATAGACATAAAAGGATCTCATATACCTAACTAAGTGTCTACTGTGACAGGCTACAACACTCCTTTACAGCAGATTGAAATGTGTTTCCTCTCACACCTTAACACTCAGATCATCTAATTTATCTAACTGTTCTAAAGAAACAATGTGTTACTAGCCTAAGTTTTCAACCCTCTTACAAGGATATCATTCACAGAAGCTCTTTCCAGCTAACACACTAAGTATTCATGAAAACCAAAAGCTCTTTTTAAGCAAACTGAAATTTTAAATGCATGAAAATGGAGTCCACAGAGATACTTCAAAATCTAATGATCGATCAAATCTTTTACAAGATATTGTTCAATGATCTAGCAATCGAATTCTCAAGCTATCACCATGAATATTATTTGCAAGAACTTCTAATCAAATCAATAAACTCACAGGCAAGAAAATAACATTAAACGCTATTCACACTGTTCAGATTCGAAAACGCTATGGAAATGAAAATAAAAGTATACCAATCTCCACGTAGGGCCCGTCGACGCTTCAATGGCACACTTAAGAAACTTCAAGCGATGAAAACGTTAACGCATAAGCACTGTAATGGTAAAACGATGCCTGTAATTAAGTTCTAAAAATTGAAATCACATGCAAGAGCAATGGTCTGGAAACAATACACAAGAATAACAACCATTCTTGACAATACAATACGCAATCTTTTATCTGCTTGTCTCCTATCCTATATTCACTAACTTTCCCTCTATAATCGAATGTACATACATTATGAAGATGTTTCTGCTTTTACAAAAAGAGTGATTTTTGTCTTTTTTAATCTTAACTAATTTCCAAAGCAAAACGAAATCAGTTTGGGAAACTCTGGCTTTTTGCTGCTTTTTTGACCAAAAAGGTTGGGTTTGGCCAGCATTGACCATGTATCCAGGAGCTTTAGATCTGTTGTTGAATAGATCTTTCACCATGTATGTACATTCCAGATCACATTCTTATCCTTTGTTTTGATTTTCCTACCATGCCACGTGTCACATCATAAACCATTTACAGGAAGTCATGACATCCTGTAATTTTTGTTGAAAATTTTTATTTTTTAACATAAAAATTCACAAATTAAATTTAATGTAAATTAACAACTATAATGCTTTGATTAATCAATTTCAATGGACTATGAGGGGGTTTATGGGAGAAAAAGATAGACAAATGATGGATTTCTAGAAGAAAAGGATGGCAATGAAATGGTACCAACATCTCCCCCAAGCTCAATGATTTAGCATGTCCTCATGCTAATCCTGATGTGCTCCCTTTATACTATGTTCCTGCCTGTGCCTCTACCGCTTGTAACAATGCATCTATATTCCTCTGAGCTTGGGCATTCTTCTAAACGTGGAGCTCATGTTTCAAATTCTTGAATTTTTCTTTGAGAGCTTTCTTTTGAGTATACCATTTGGTTGCCCACTTGCAAATGTCGGTTTGTTCAACCTTGAGTTCTTGATTTGCTCCTTCAGCTTCTCATTTTTCTACTGAGTCTTCTTGCTCTGAGCTCTCAACATTTCATTCTCCTTCTTGATGACCTTCTCTAGCATGTTGGCCTCCAACAATTCTTCTTTTAGCTTTTCAATTTGTTTTTCTAACCTCCTTTGTTTCTTGTTTGCAGGTGCTGACTCTTTCCCTTGTCTATTGTTACTCTCAACTTCCATTTCGGCTTCCGGTTCTGGTTGTGAATGAGCACTGCTCTCAATGTCCATTGGTGCATTTGCATTTGACTCTTGTTGATCATCTTGTGTTTGGGTCTTTTGTATTCTCCTTGATCTTCTTGTATATGTAGTGAAAATTTTGTCTTGCTCAATTTTCTTGGCAGCTTCTTGCCTCATCTTTCTTGTCCTTACACTACTGCTGTGTGGAGGAACATTGCTTGACTTGCGCACAGAGATTTCCTCATCAATATCAAGCATAAACTCTGAGTGCTCTTGTTGTTCCTGTTCTTCTTCTCCATCTTTGATTTGATTAGCAACCAAAAATTCTTTCCATGTTTTTCCTCTCCTCTGCACTTCAAATTCAATTAGAATTTTAATCAACCCAAAATGATACAAACTTTTATCTTCATTACCCTTTTGCTTTTGAATAGTTTTTGACATCTTAGTCAAACTCTATAAGAGGAAATAGGGTAGACTGATTGTGCATTGCCCTTTTAAGTGCAACAGGAGTTTGATGTGATATAGATAGACTATGCTATAACGACCTTCACACGTGACAAATTTCTGAATAATGTACACCATTTCATCCCATGGGTGCATCAACCAGCTTCTAGGGACACCCTTTTTCCAGTTGACAGAGGAAACCCTTGACCTAAACATGAATTGAGTCCATGATTTTTCCTTAAATTGTTTGTTTTGAAATATTTTTCTCCTTCTGGACTGATTCCCAAGGTTTGTGCTATGGTATCCTCTAAAATCCTAAAACAAAAGTTGCCTATCAATGGTTTCTCTCCATTAAATGTAAATGCAAACTGCTTGATTACTTCTTCATTGTTCCCATTAAACTTCTTTAGGAAGGATAACCATTGTTTTTCCTTTAAAATTGTAATACAGTCATCATGATATTGGGAACTATGAAATGTCTTAGGCTCTGCTCTATTGGTAATTTGACAAAGAAACTCTTGTTCTAACCCTTTTTGCTTATGCTTAATAATTCAACAAGGGTCTCTTGATTTGTTACCTATGTTTTGCGCTCAACTCAACCGACCTGGTAGCACCCTCTGTTCTCGTGGTCTCCTTCTTCAATGGCTTGGGCAGTGACCGGATTAATGTCCTCGAATTATGGCAGAGGTAGAAATTCGTGGTGAGCCCAATTACTATGCTCTCCCTTTGTAGCGCCTGCTGTTCTCGGCCTTCTTTGAAATCACAGAGTTTGAATTACTAGTATGGTAACGGCATTTTACGAACTGAGAGTGTTATGAAATGAAACTTAACAATCGACCTTACCCAATTTACTATAATGATGATGCAGAGCGCATTCATATCACAAAGACAGAGGAGTTGTACTGGTTTGCATAGGTACAACCATGAGAACGCCATAGACATATAAGGAGTGCTGGAGTGATGATAATGGATAGTTGTTGCATGAGTTGACTTGGGTCAAACAATCATTTTATAACTTGGCCGATTCAAAAAAATGAATGAAATCGTTTAACACTTGGCTCTCCAATGATTCACCACTTGTCCATTACTTTTTGGTACTTGGCCGATTAGGAAGATGATGGATCGATGATAAGATTTGATGGTTGATTCAAGAATGAGGAGTTAATGACAAGGTTTGAAGGGTGGTGTAGGAGAAGATTTAAAAATCTTAGGAGGAATATGGCGATAGGGTAAAGTGTGTTGGGAAATGATAGTAGTTAGGAATGTTATAAGGTGATGGGTATAGGGGTGTTTTTAAAATTGATCATAAGCAATCATAATCATCATATTTAACACTAAAATAATTCAAGAATTTTAAATGTTAAAAATAAAAATTACAACAATACATTACACTTTGTTGGTTGACCAAGAGTTGAGTTGGCATGTATAGGTAGGACTGATATTTATTGTCCAGATATGACTAATCTTCACTGTCCATAACAGGTCCCTTCTGAGATGAAATTGGATATAATAGGTCCCTCTGAGATCTGAAGAATGTTTGTGCAGCTTCTTTGAAATCTAAAAAACTATGTGTGTGCAGCTTCCTTGATATTTGGTGTTGATGTAGCCTTGATGATAAGCAACCTTTGAAACTTTGTTGAAGTAGCCTAATGTAGCAGCCTTTAACAGGTCCCTTTAATGTTTGTTGAACAGGTCCCTCTAATATTGGTGCTGGTAACACAGTCTTCTGAACAGGTCCCATTGCGTATTGCTTGAACAGGTCCCTCTAATATTGGTGCTGGTAACACAGTCTTCTGAACAGGTCCCACTGCATATTGCTTGAACAGATCCCTCTAATTAGAACAAAGACAAAAACAACTTCTTTATTGAAATACTGAAGTGTTGAAACAAACTCTTTGAAAATTTACAATGAGGAGATGAGATAAGGAAAACAAAAATGCTGATGCTTCTCCCCCACTAAAGCTTTGACTTGTCCTCAAGTCATTATTGAAGTGATGAACCAAACAGTAAACAAATAGAAAAGGAATTCTTACCAGCCAAAGAATTGTTTTCAAGTAAGAATTGATGGTTAGAGTGTGCCAGAGTCTGTTTCACATCTAACCATAATATATATTATATATAATTATATATATATATTAATTGAAAATGAAATGAACTAAGGTAGAAGATATAATAGCTGAAGGCTCAATATCTCAACTCCCTTTGTGAGATAACAGTTTGAAGAAAATTCTCCTTGTTGATGGCTTATGGTAGAGTTTCCAAACATATGGCCATTGACAAGAAGGGGTGGCCTTCTCCATCAATGGTATAAAGCCTTGACCTGATCCATTTTCAAAAACTTGAACTATTTCATATGGGCCATCCAATGTGTGGTAAATTTGGCTTTATGATCTCTGAATTTAGAGTCAAAGAGTAAAGCTCAGTCTCCTTCTTTGAACTGTTTCTTTTTTATGTGTGCATCATGCCACTGCTTCCTTTGTTTCTGCATTAGGAGTGTTGTCTCCTCTGCTTGCTGCCTCATTTCATTCAGCTGGTTCAATTGTTGAATTCTCTCTTGTTCGGCTTCATTGAGATCAATTCCTAAATCTGCAGCCATCTTATAAGTATGCATTTGAAATTCAATAGGAAGCATTACCTCTTTGCCATACACCAACTGATATGGTGTAAATCCTGTAGTGTTCTTCCACGTGATTCTATAATCCCAGAGTGCATCTTTGAGCTTCTCTTCCCAATTCTTTCTGTTCATTGCTACGGTCTTAGTGATAATTCCTTCCAATGTTTTATTTGTGGATTCCACCTAGCCGTTGGCCTGTGGATGGTAAGGTGTACTTCTTCTGTGCTTGATTTGATATTTTTCTGTGATGTCTTTAACTAGCTTTGAAGTAAACTGAGTACCTTGATCTATCACTATCTCCCTTGGTACTCCATATCTTACAAAAATTTCTTGAAAAAAGAAGTTTGCCACTGTTTGTTCAGTTGCCCGGACTAGTGCTTTGGCTTCAGCCCATTTTGTCACGTAATCAGTACATACTAGGATGTACTTCTTACCTTTGGAAGTTGGATTGATGGGTCTTATGGAATCTAGAGCCCATTTCTCAAATGGCTCTAAGTGTACTTGAGGTTGAAGTGGCATCTCATCTGTAGCTGTTGGCCTACCCATTCTTTGACAACGATCACAACTCTTCACATACTTCTTGGAATCCTTAAAAATAGATAGCCAGTAGTATCCAAGACTAAGAATCTTGAATGCGGTTCTTTTAGCTGCAAAATGCCCACCACACAGTTCATCATGGCAAGATTTTAAAATATCAATTATTTCATCATTTCTTACACATCGTCTAATAATCATATCATAACCAATGTAAAATAAATCTCCATCAACCCATGAGTATCGAGCACTTTGTTTGATTAGCCTCTTCTTTTCCTTTGGAGTAAAATATGGAGTGTTCTTCCTGTGGACAAATAATTGGCCAAGTCAGCATACCAAGGATTCACTATGGAAATTGCAAATAAATTTTCATCTGGAAAAGAATCTTCAACCGGAACAACCTCACCTGGATTTTGCAGTCTAGAAAGAAAATCTGCCACCTGATTCTCCTTACCTGGTCTATCTAACACTGTGATGTTAAATCCCTGTAATAATAACAGCCATCTGGTAACTCTGCCATTAGTTACTGGTTTATTCATTAAATACTTAATGGCAGAATGGTCAGTACGTACAAAAACCTCATAACCACTTATATGATGTCGGAATTTATTCACATGTATGATTGCAAGCATTTCTTTTTCAGTGACTGTGTAGTTTACTTCTGAAGGTGTTAGATTTTTACTAATGAAATAGATGGCATAATGACAAGACTCCTCTTTTTGGCCTAATGAGGCACCTACTGCAGTATCAGATGCATCTGTAAAGATGTGAAATGGTAGGTTCCAGTTAGGTCCTTTCAAGACTGGTGTTGTTGATAACTTTTCTTTGAGTGTTTCGAATGCTTGCTGACAATTATCATTCCAGTTGAAAGGTGCATCTCTGGCTAGAAGCTTAAACAATGGCAAAGCTATTTTACTAAAATGTTCAATAAACCTTCTGTAATAGCTTGCATACCCAAGAAAACTTCTTACCTCTTTTTGAGT
>APFE030472119.1:37173-74708 GCA_000404065.3 Pinus taeda | reverse complement strand
TGTTTGTCATAAGGCCAGCTAAATGTCCAATAACATGAATAGTTTGTGGATCAACTCTTTTCCTAGTAGGCTTTTTGAGGCACAGTTCTTTGATGGCTTTAGTATATATGGGAATGTCTTTTATGGCTTGTAGTAGCAGAATTTTTATATAGACATTCTTTAGCTCATCTAAAATATCAAACTGTGGTATAGACATGGGAAGTTTTGTTTGGACCAATTTGTCTGGAAAAGGTGGTGGATGCAACGGTTTCATTTGTTTATTTTTGATGTCGTCATTTGGTTTCCTTTGAATTGGAGTTTCATTTTCATTTTCTTCATTTTCTTCTTGTTTATCAGCTGTTGGAGATTCTTTGTGAAGTACCTTACCAGACCTCAAATTGATATTTTGCAAGGGTAATGTGGGATATGAGGGTCCCTCATCTACATTATAAGCTGGTCTCTTTGCTCTGTTATTTGGGTTTGGTACAGGTTGAGCAGGGATTTGAGTAGGTCTAGGAGGTTGTTGGTTAGATGGAAGTTGTAATTGTGGTGGATTTATTGGTGGAGGAGTAGGCAATGCTTGTTGAGTGGGTTGGGGTTGGTGTGGGTAAACAACTTGATGCTGAGGATATTGCTGATATGGTTGACGATATGGCGAATATGGCTGATGATATTGTTGATATGGCTACGAATATGGTTGGTATGGTTGAGGATATGGTTGATATTGTTGAGAGTATTGCTGAGATGGTCTCCATTGTTGTTGTGGGTAATTTTGGTGCTGCCATGGCATGGGTACATTCCACGAATTTTGAGCATACATCTGATCATGTGCAGGAAATTGCAAATTCTGGTTTGGGAACATACCTTGAGGTGGAGGTCTTGGCTGCCATGGTCTCTTTGCGCCCATAAAATACACATTCTCCATATTTGTATTAGTTGCCACATTACAATTCTGCAAAACCTTGACTTTAGAGCAATGAAATATATCATGATTTTCAGTACAAAAGGCACAAACTTGAATGTTTTCTAATGGGCAATATTTTAAGGCATGTTTCTTCTGGCATTTTGGACAAAAGATAACCATCATTTGACCTTCCTCCTCGTGTCTTTTCTTAGCTTTAAGAGTGTCAATTTGAGTTCCTAAGGTACTCAGCAGATCTGTTTTGAATTCCTCTAACAAATTCCCTATTTCAGCTCGTGTGACACTTGTTGAAGCAGATTTTGTGGCTTTGGATGATATGGTTCTCTTTCTAATTTTGGCTTTGCTCCTAGAATACTTTTCACATAAATCAGCAATTTCTTCGAAAGGTAAGGTGGAAATATCACCTTTGCCCATCAAATTAAGATCATCTAAGCATTCCTCTAGAATGCCCTTCAAAAATATTGTTCTAATGAGATCAAGAGTCATGGATCGATGTTTTGATTTTTGTAAATTGTAAGCAAATCGTTCCAAGTACTCCTCTAGATTTTCATCTTCTTGTTGATTCATCCTAAAGATATCACCTTTAGAATCCTTCGATCTATAATAAGGTTGGTATTTCTTTAGGAATATTCTTCTCATGCCATCCCAATCAGTTATTGCATGCTCACCAAGTCCCATGAAACATCTTAGTGCTGATGCCTTTAATGTTGCTGGGAAGAGTCTAAGCCTATGGGCATCATCTATGTAGCCATATGTTCGACATACAATGTCAAACTCAAACAAGAATGAATCTGGGTCTTTTGAAGCCATGCCATAAAAGTTTGGTAACACAGAAGGAGGTATATTTTTCATTTTTATTTCCTCATCATGATTGTCTTCTGGTTCGTGAATAGGAAATTTAAAGGTTGACTCTTCCTCCTCTCTTTGATCTTGTTGTTGTTCAGGAGTGGGTCTTCTTGCTGATCCTCCTCCTTCCTCAGCCATTTTATAGATTCTTCTGGTGATTTAATTGATTGTTCAGTGTCACTCGTTCCAAAGAGTTGTTCTAGAGATTGTTGAGTTATTTTTCTACTCTCTCTTTGTAGAAGATTCAGGGAGATGTTTCTTCTGTGATTCGTGTGCCAATAGGATTTGTCTCTCAATAAGTGTAAGTCTTTGGCCTGATTTGTGTTTATCCTCTAATTTTTGTATGGTGATTTCCTCAACTGGTGTTATGTGTTCAGTTTTCCCCAAAGGGTCTGCTCCTGGTGGTAGGTTAGTTTTTGGATGGGGGGTTTTTATGAATCTACCTTTATTATCTCTAGATCTAGGGATAACCAAAAATGACTTCTAAAATGACAATTAAAATCAAATCTAGGTTGTGTTTTTGTTTGTTTTTGTTTGTTTAAAAAAAAAATTATATTTTGATTTTTTTTTTAACCTCCCCGGCAACGGCGCCAAAATGTAGTGGCCAATCTAGGGTGCTAGATTAGACTAGATTTATTATCAACCAAGGTAGGTAAACTTAGAGGCACATGTCTAAAGTCTATAGACATAAAAGGATTCCTAACTAAGTGTCTACTGTGACAGGCTACAGCACTCCTTTACAGGAGGTTGAAATATGTTTCCTCTCACCTTAACACAGATCACCTAATTTATCTAACTGTCCTAAAGATACAGCGTATTGCTAGACTGAGTTTTCAACCCTCTTACAAGGATGTTATGCACAAAAGCTCTTTCTAGCTAACACACTAAGCATTCATGAAAATCAAAAGCACACTGAATTTTAAATGCATGGAAACAGAGTCTACGGAGATGCTTTGAAATCTAATGATCGATCAAATCTTTTACAAGATATTGTTCAATGATCTAACAATCAAATCTTCAAGCTATCAACATGAATATCAATTGCAAGAATTTCTAATCAAATCAATAAACTCACAGACATGGAAATAACATTAAACACTATGCACGCTACTTCAAATTCGAAAACGCTATGGAAATAAAATTAACAGTATACCAATCCACGTAGGGCCCGTCCACGCTTCAATGGCACACTTTAAGAAACCTCAAGCAACGAGAATGTTAACGCATAAGCACTGTTGGAGTAAAGAGGTGACTGTAATTAAGTTCTGAAGATTGAAATCACATACAAGAGCAGCGTTCTGGAACAATACACAGAGATAATAATTGTCCTTGAAACAATACAATACGCAATCTTTATCTGCTTGTCTCCTATCTAAATTGAATGTACATACATTAAGCAGATGTTTTTGCTTTTACAAAAGAGTGATTTTTTTCCTTTCTAATCTAAACTGATTTCCAAAAGCAAAACGAAATCAGTTTGGGAAACCATGGCTCTTTGCTGGCTTTGTGACCAAAAAGGCTGGGTTTGACCAGCATTGACCGCATATCCAGGAGCGTTAGATTTGTTGTTGAATCGATTTTTCACCATGCATGTACATTCCAGATCATGTTCCTATCCATTGCTTTGACTTGCCTGCCATGCCACGTGTCACATCATAAACCATTTACAGGAAGTCATGACATCCTGTAATCTTTTTGTTGAAAATTCCTAATTTTTAACATAAAAATTCACAAATTAACTTTAATGTAAACTAACAACTATAATGCTATTGATTAATCAATTTTGATGGATATGAGGGGTCTATGGGAGAAAAAGATAGACAAATGATGGTGTTTCTAGAAGAAAAGGATGGCAATGAAAAGGTACCAACAATAAGCAAAGGTTGTGCAATTTCTTCTCGGTGACTGGATGCCAGAACTGCGCAAAAGGTAGTCTGGGCTGCCTTGGAGGCAAGATTTGCTACTAGATTTGCGCAATGTGCAATCTAGGCTGACTGCCGACTACTGGGATTGCGCAATGCGCAATTCCAGCTTGCAATGACTGCAGACTCAGGGACTGCATTGCGCAATTTTCTGGGCTCGCAGTCACTGTCCCTCAAAAATGCACAAAACAGTCCTAGAGGACAGTGTTTCGGTAGAAATGTGCATTTCTAGAGAGGAAGACAAAGCCTTCCTCTCCAGATTGCGCAATGTTGTCTGGGTGAGGCAAAGTCGGGGCCAAGGCTACCTGAACCCACCGACAGGCAACTGAAAGCAAATCTGAAAGTGAATGCATGGCGACACTAAATCGTGCATGCAAATATTGAATGAAAGATTCAGTAAACAAATCAACATGCATGTGGGTGAAGCGAGTCGCCGAATCAGCGAACATTCATGCAAAACAATTTCATGCATGCGACAGCAGTGAGATAGCAACGAAAATTGAAACGGTGCTAGTACAAGCTAGCATGCATGTAAACGACACCAAGCATTCAAAGAAATCAAACAAACAACACTCACACAAGCGAAAACACAGAAAGCAATAGAAATGCTGAAAAAGACAAGTTGAGACCACTTACCCATGAATAGATGAGTCGGATGTGTCGAAGAGTCCTGGATATGCAGTGGGATGTCAGAGCTCCAAGATCGATGTGAAAGAATGAGCTCCGATGCGTCGAATAAATAAGTTTGAGCTTATGACACGCATGCCACAAATCTAGGAAAAGCGACACTTGGAGGAAAGTTTCTAAAACGAACTTTGTATGTAACCTCCAGCTGCTAAAAATAGCTCCCTAAATCATGGGATGCTTTTGCATGTTGCCTTTTGCTATTCCGGGAAAAAACAAGCCATGCATGCAAATCAAGTTACCTTGGTCCCAGGTGGAACTGGTCAACCCAACTGTGCGTGCATGAAGCTGCTCAACTACTGGGAGAAAATGTGCATTTCCGGATGGGCGCTGGGCTAACTGCCCAGGAGATTTGCTCACTTTCTGGGTACAGCAACTAATTGTTACCCAGGAGATTTGCGCAATTTCTGGGTAGAGCAACTAACTGCTGCCCAAGATTGTGCAATTCCTAGGCTGAGCAGGCCTACTAGGAAGGATTGCGCAGTTTTATGGGTGAAGCCTAAGTAGCAGGATTGCGCAATTATGGAGCCCAGCAGGCTGCTAGACAGAATTGCGCAATTTCTGGAGGGAAGGTTGGTCGCCCTCCAGAATTGCGCAATTTCTTGGGGGAGCTGCTCAACCTGCAGTTGGACCAAGTCCGGGTGAATACCCTGTGAGGGGAATGCATCAAGCTTTGATCGACAGGTTGTCTTTGTACAAGAAAACAATGAAGCTTGTGTACTTGACAAAGCAAGACAAGGCGCTGTGAAAGGTTAGCAGGGAGGCTCCAAAACGAAGCTAAGGCAAAATTTTGGAGGGTGGTTGTAGCCGCTACAACACATTGTCATTCTTCATTGGGATTTACTCCCAACTCTCTATATAATAGAGCCATGGGCTCTCATATTATCATGATGTCACGAGTTATTGTGTTTGGAAAAGCTCTGCTCTTATGTACACATGTTCTCAATTGCAATAAAAGACTTTGGGGTTCATTCATGAATTGTTATTCGTTTGGAGTATGATGATTGGCTCACTATCGGTATAATTTCCTTTGCTCATGCTTTGATCTATTTTATTTCCATATGCTCTTGTAGATTTGTTAATGTAAAGCTATCTTGCATTGGCAATTGATTTAGGAGTATGCTCTAGGTGTGGAAATCTCTAAATATTTTCCAATAAATTTCTAAAGTTTTTTTATCGTTGCTTACTTGCTAAATTTATATGGGACTAATGTTTGATTGAAATTTTGTAGAGGAAAATCTTGTTGGGATTCAAATATCAAATGTGAGATGAAGTCTTTGGAGAGACCAACCCACTCTTGACACATTCTCCAAAGAACTCTCATTGGTTCTTTGAATTTCCATAGTTTTATCTTATAAAGTGGTTTCTTGTGGAGATTTTCTTGAACATAGCTTGTGTACAAGCAAATACTTCTAAATTTAAATCTTTTTTAAAAAAATTGTGCTTTCATTGATTTATTTAGCTATTTAAGAGCATTTTCCAAGCTAGGCAAGTGATGGGGTTCAAACTTCACTCCCATCACTTGATTTGGTTTTGTACATTATTTAGTATTATACTTGTTCATTTTATATCCATTCTACACTAATTTTGTCTTGGTTTTGCAGCCCATAGTTGGAGTTTTGTTGACAACAAGTGCCTTGAGGAAAGACGATTGAAAACTCTATCTTTCTTGTAGGACCTCTCAAGCACCCGAGATCTATTCTAAGGAGGTCATGGACACTAGAAGGAGCTGGAAAGAATGCTAGACTGTGGATCTTAGGGAGCTTGTAAATTTCTGATTTTAGGACTTCATTGCCCTTTGAGGTTGCTATAGTTTGGAGAGATATTCTAGCTATTTCGAGCTCTCATCCTGTACAAATCTCCTTCATCTTTTGGGCAACCCTTTAAGAGGCTTTTACACCATTGTAATATCTTAATAAAAGATCTCTTTATTTGTGGGAGCTTGGGTTTACCCAAGACATCCTTTCTCCTTATTTAGAAAGAGGATTTTGTGTGGGTGGATTAATTTTGGCATTTCATCTTTTCTAACTTTCCTTTTCAGCTCATTTTGCATGCTCTAAAAATAACACAACCTCACCATCACTAAATTAAATTTTGCTACAAGTTTCATTTGATGCTTTGTCTTTCTTTCCTTTCGCTTTGAAGTATAAGTTGATATTTTGCTTTAGAGCAACTCATTTCTTAGATGCAAATATCTCAATTTGTGCAGCAAGTTTAATTTAGTTGTCTCATTTCCTCTCTTTACAGTTTGCCTCACTATAGTCTCATTTGTGGTTTTGCTCATTTACTTTCAAAGCATACTTTACAAGCAAGCATTCACTTTTTAGCTTCGTCTCATTTTCAATTGCTATAAGTTTATGGTTTGTGACATTTACTTAGAGCAATTTACAATTCCATTTATTTATGAAGCTTATGTTTACATGTCTTGTACAACTTTGAGAGAAATTTTTCGAGTTACATCATTGTGAGCATTTCCATCTACTTGAGGGAATTTCTTTTTTTGCAAAGCAAACTTACTTGCATCACTTTAATTCACTTACAAGCTAATTTCTTTTTTCCAATTGAAGTTACATTTGCAATTTACTTTGAGCATTATCTCATTTCCATTATTTTGAAGCATTGCAAATCTCCTTGGGAAAACTTACTTGCATATCATTTACAAATTCTAACATAGTTTGCATTTTAACTCAATTAACCTCCAATCATAGGCTTGGTTGATAGAAAGTATAGGGAAAAAAACTTTCTTCGGAAGTTCGTCAATCTTGTACGAAGTAAGGTAAAAGCGTTGTGACCCTGCAGTTATGAAGATGGTTTGTCTCTTTGTAGAAACGAAGGCACACGCTGGCTCGTAAGGCTCAGGGGACGAGTATCGTTAATGACACCTTCGTGCTCTCGCCCTCTCTATTTATTTGGGGTAGCATCGGATGTGCTCTAGCCATGAAAAATGGTGGAGAGGGTAAAGCACATGAGATCTCCAATGCCCATAAATGATTTGGGCAGATTCTAAACAGTTTGGGAGATATGAAAATAATTAATATTTTTAATGGAGTCCCTAAGTCTAAACTTAGGAAAAATAAAATATTAATGTGAATTAATATAAAACTGTCTTAGAAAGATTCAAAAGTCATGGATCAAACCAGAGTTAATCTTAACCGTTGATTAAGGACTTAATCTCGGCCATTGATTTGTCAATGAGAAAAGTATAAGAGGCTTGAGGGTCACTTAGAAGACACATTGAGGGAAACTAGTCAGTTCAATTTCTGAAGCGGGGTCAGCTGAGAAATTCAAACTAGTAGTATGGTGAACAATCAGGGGGCAGCAAGTACAGAACAGAAAGAAGGGATCAGCCACTGGAGACCAGCACCGAGGCAGGAGAGGCAGACGCAGGGCATTTCAGGCAGATGCAGAGGCAACAGGACACCGCGCAGTCACTAGAGGGCCTGCGTGGGTGACATAGAGAGGCCAGGGCTGACGCAGTCAAGCAGGGGTTGACGCAAAGTGTCTGGGAGCCATGCAGAGGTCAGCCAAGCTGATGCTGGAACTAGAAGTGCTAGAGAATTTTTCTCTTTGTGGGTAAACCAGTTTGGCACCTTGTTGTACTAAAGAATTGCTAAATAATAAGATCCTCCCTTGCTGCACCAATTTTCCCACATTGGGTTTTTCCGGGGGCTACTGTCCAAAATATCTGTGTCAATGGGTTGATTCTTGTACATGTGTTTGTTTCTGTATTACGGTGTGATATTTGCAGCAGAATTTAGTTTAATGTTTATTGAAGGAATTTCATAAATAACTTATTGAAGAATAAGTAGGAAAAGTAAATCAGAGGTTCCAGTGATAGAATTTTCACATGGTATTAGAGCGAGTAATCAGAAACAGGAAGGGAAAATCAGTTATGGTTCGAGACCACGATGTAGAGACATCCACGTCAATGGACTCGCACAGATTTTCAAAAGATTGTACAAGAGAAAAAGATTTCGATTTCTCTATGCTGGCTTCCAGGCTGGAAGAAGAAATGGCTTGTATGACTAATTTTGCATCATCAGAAGTATGGTATATAGACAGCGGAGCCTCGTAGCATATGATAGGAATCAGGGAATGTTCCTCAGAACATCGAGAAGAGAAGATGAACTTTCAGATCACCATGGGGACAAGGCAAAGTGAGGCAAAGTGTACTCCAGTAGGGAAGGGTACCATAGTTTTTCAAACAGAATTGGGAGAACGGTTCTGTGCTACAAATGTGTTGCATATACCAGGATTGGGGATGAACATACTTTCCGTGTCGCAACTTGAAGGCAAGGGCTATGACGTCTACTTCATCAAGGAGAAGGTATACATCAAACACTCAAGCTGGAAAAAGAAAGTGCAGATCGGGATCAAAAGTAACAAGTTGTATAGATTACAACTAGAATCACCAATGGCACGAATAAGCAATCATGGAGACAAGGACTTGAATGAACTATGGCATAGAAGAATGGGTCATTTGCACTGTGGAGTTGTGAGAATTCTCAGGAGCACTGTAACAGGAGTTCGGGATCTAAGTACAGAACGAGATGATGTATGCAGAGGATGCGCTCTAGGAAAGTATGCCAAGGCAGCATTTCCTAGAAGCAAACACAGGGCCAAGAGTGTACTAGGATTGATACACTCAGATATCTGCGGACCTATGTCCGTCAAAGCTCTCAGTGGTGTCGAGTATTTCCTTACCTTCATTGATGACCACTCAAGGAAAACTTGGATTTATTTTCTCAAAACCAAGGACGAGGTTTTCTGTCGATTCAAAGAGTTCAAGGCTCTGGTGGAAAATCTAACTGGGAAGAAAAAAAAAAGTTTTGCTCTCAAATAATGGTGGAGAGTATGTCAATAAGGACTTCACTGATTTTTGCGCTAAGGAGGGCATCAGAAGAGAGTGGACAACTCCCTACAATCCTAAGCAAAATGGAGTAGCAAAAAGAAAGAACAAGATTATTGTAGAAGTAGCTAGGCCCATGATGTATGATCAAGATATGCCGAAATTCCTGTGGGCGGAAGCATGCAACACAACATTCTATGTTTAGAACAGAACTCCTCATCGGGCGTTGGGCAAGATTACTCTAGAGAAAGTTTTCACAGGGAAGACACCTGAAGTCAGTCATTTCAAGGTATTTGGGAGTTTAACATATTGCCGCATCCCAGAGGAAAAGAGGAAGAAGTTGGATCAAACTGTGGAAAAAGGATATCTAGTGGGATATAGCGAGAACGCTAAGGCGTACAGAATCTACCATCCAGCGAGCAGGAAGGTATTAGTTCGACGAGATGTAAAGTTCATGGAGGACACGGCTTTCAGAAAATCTCGTGAGATGCCTTCCAAGAAGCAGTCAAAAGAGGAGCCGCTGGTTCAGCCTCTTCAACCAATGGAAGTAAAAAATTCTTCCTCGAGTCAAGAAGATTCTCAAGATGAGGAGGAGCTAACAGAAGCACCTACTGGCACAGGAAGAACTAGCAGGGAACTTCGTCAGATTCCGCGAGATGCAGAGGACTTCATCGATGTGCCAAGAAACAATAAGAGGGAGCGAAAACAGCTAGATAGATATCAGGCATTAGTAGCTCGAGATGGGGAGCCCGCCAGTTTCAAGGAGGCAGCTCAATATCAAGTTTGGCTAGACGCAATGATAGAGGAGTACAACTCCATAATGGTGAACGATGTCTGGGAGGTAGTACCAAGGCCTTAAGACAGATCAATGGTAGGTTCGAGATGGATCTACAAGATCAAATACGTTGCAGACGGCAATGTTGAGAGATACAAGGCCAAGTTTGTGGCTAAGGGGTATGCTCAAAATGAAGGAATTGACTACGAGGAGACCTTCACCCCGGTAGCTAGGTATACGTCTATTAGGGCCGTGATATCTCTTGCAGCTCAAATGGGATGGGAGATTCATCAGATGGATGTCAAAACGGCTTTTCTGAACGGGGTAATAGAAAAAGAGGTATACATTGAACAACCAGAGGGCTTTGAGAGACATGAGAAGAAGTCTCATGTATGCAAGTTGACGAAAGCCTTGTATGGGCTGAAACAGGGACCCAGAGCATGGTATGGTAAAATCAATGGCTACTTGCAGAAGATGGGATTTGTCAAGAGTGACGCAGATCCAAATCTCTACTATCTGGTTGTAGAGAATGAGTCGCTAATCTTAGTATTGTATGTGGATGATCTCTTTTTGACAGGATCATCCAGGCTCATCGAGGACTGCAAGAAGAATCTAGCCACTGAATTCGATATGAAGGGTTTGGGACAAATGCATTATTTCCTAGGGTTGGAAGTTTTGCAGCAAAAGGGAGAGAGCTTCCTTGGGCAAAGGAGATATGCTACAGAAACCCTGAAGAGATTCAGGACGGAGGACTGTAGACCCATGGCTACTCCAATGATCACCAACTGGAAGAAAATTGATGCATCAGAAGAAAAGGATGTTGATCACACCTTATACAGGCAGCTCATAGGATCCCTAATGTATCTGGTCAATACCAGGCCAAACTTTTGCTACGTTGTCAACACCCTCAGTCAATTCATGGTGGAACCGAAGAGGGCACACTGGGCAGCAGCCAAACATGTTCTTAGGTATTTATAGGGAACGGTCGATTATGGACTCTTGTACACCAGGAGTAAGGATATCAGATTGAGTGGATTCACTGATGCAGATTGGGAGGGATGTTCAGTGGATCAGAAAAGTACCTCTAGGTACAGTTTCAACATTGGATTGGGAATGACCTCCTGGTGTAGTAGGAAACAGAGGTTTGTGGCTCTAAGCTCATCTGAAGCAGAATATATGGCAACAAGCACAGCTTCGTGTGACGCCATATGGCTTAGAAAACTGCTTGTGAACCTATTCGGAAGGAATATGCAGGCGACCAGGATCATGTCCGATAATCAGAGTTGCATCAAGCTCTCTGAGAATCCATTGTTTCATGATAGGTCAAAGCATATTGATATCCGGTGTCACTTTGTGAGGGACTGTGTACAACGAGAAGTTGTACAATTGAGCTACACTCCTACAGGAGAACAGGTGGCGGACATCCTCACCAAGGCCCTTGGAAGGACAAAGTTTGACTACTTCAGGGAAAAGATGGGGATGGTAAAGAACCTGTTTCAGTAGCAGAAATGAGAGTGATAACAGCACGGATGCAGAGGGAGTTGCAGTGCAGATGCAGTGTCAGGAGAAAGGACCAGCAGCAGCACGGATGCAAAGGGAGTTGTCATACAAATGCAACAGTGGAAGTAGCAGAGCCATGGGCAGCAGTACAAGATGTAGCAATGTAGAGGATGTTGGGCAGGGAGGCTTAGCATCAGCACAGGGACCGATGCTAGATGATCAGGGTGATACTCAGTGAGGAGTATTACCAGAGCACAATCCTCGCTAAGAGCGATTGTTTATTTGGGGTAGCATCAAATGTGCTCTAGCCATGAAAATTGGTGGAGAGACTAAAGCATATGAGATCTCCAACACCCAGAAATGATTTGGGCAGATTCTAAACAGTTTGGGAGATATTAAAATAACTAATATTTTTAATGGAGTCCCTAAGTCTAAACTTAGGGAAAATAAAATATGAATGTGAATTAATATAAAACTATGTTAGAAGGGTCCAAAAGTCATGGATCAAGCCAGAGTTAATCTTAGTCGTTGATTGGGGACTTAATCTCGGCCGTTGATTTGTCAACGAGAAAAGTATAAGAGGAGGCTTGAGGGTCACTTGGAGGACACACTGAGGGAGACCAGTCAGTTCAATTTCTAGAGCGAGGTTAGCTAAGAAATTTGAACTAGTGGTCCGGTGAGCAGTCAAGAGGAAGTAAGTACAGAACAAAGAGAAGGGATCAACCACTGGAGACCAGCGCTAAGGCAGGAGAGGTAGACACAGGGCATTTCAGGCAACAGAAAACTACCCAGTCACTAGAGGGCCTACATGGGTGACGCAGAGTGGCCCAGGGCTGACGCAATCAAGCAGGGGCTGACGCAGAGTGTCTGGGAGCCACGCAGAGGTCAGCCAAGCTAACGTTGGGACTAGGAGAAGTGCTGGAGAATTTTTCTCTCTGTGGGTAAGCCAGTTTGGCACCCTGTTGTACTGAAGAATTACTGAATAATAAAATCCTCCCTTGCTACACCGGTTTGTCCACATTGGATTTTTTCGGGGACTATTGTCCAAAATATATGTGTCAATGTGTTGATTCTTGTACATGTGTTTGTTTCTATATTACGGTGTGATATCTGCAGCAGAATTTATTTTAATGTTTATTGAAGGAATTCCATATATAACTTATTGAAGAATAAGTAGGAAAAGTAAATCAGATGTTGCAGTGATATAATTTTCACATTCTCCTTCTTACAATCACCCCAATTTTTACCCTTTGGTAAGAGCTCAAGAGGAGGACTTCTCATTTAGATTAGGCATTTTAGATTAGAAAATAACCAAGACTAATTGCATTCAAATCTAGAATAGGTGCATCTCATGCTAATACATCTTATGATTTCACTTGCAATTGTCCATTTTACTTGTCATTATTGAATATTTTATATTGGCAAGCATTGTTTCATTTTCCTTTTGTAAATATAACACTAATTGCTTTTCATTTTGCAAGTAGAACACTAATTGCTTTTCCTTTTGCAAGATATCTTTATATGCTTTAATTTAGGCATTGATATTTTAAAAGCATTTTATATCTTGTATCGATTATCGTTTTAACATCTTTGTCTCCATTTTAGGATTGCTTTGCTTTCATTGTTGGAAGCATTCTACTTTTGTTTTGAGCAAATGTATCTTTCATTCCTGTTGAGCAATTTATCTTAAGGCACTAGTTTTATGATTTTATTATGTTAATGATTTTTATTGCTCATAATTTTTAAAAGTAATCTACTTTCACTTTAACATCTCTCCTAGAACAGCGCATTTCTTTTATCTTAGTTTTCCATATTAGGGACCACCCACATAGCTAACCTAGGAGATAGCTTAAACGGAGAGAGAGGAAAGTTAGTGTGACAGCCCCTTCTCTTAGTCCCTGCCACCAACCACAACTTTTGGGGTTGAAGGCTTTTCTCACTGACTTGTAGGTAGGTGTAGGCAGCAGAGTCAACAGTACCCAAAGATGAGGGACCAAAACCATAAGGGTTATCATTGATTTGACTTGTGGAGATGATAGAGGACCCTAAAAGGAACTAGGGGGCACGAAAATCATCGAGATCAGAAGTCTACAAGAGAGTTATGAATTTTTATATTTTTAGGTCGACTAATTTGTCAACAAGTTCAGGTTGGCTTGGAGTTAGAGGTTCCCTTTGGAGGGTTGTTCGATCACCCTCAAGAAGCATATAAGTATGAGCGAATGTGGAGGCTAATTCTCACGTCCAAGTGCAACGAATTTCATAGTAACACATTTGTTTGAGCCGCAGGTCAGGGCAAACTCCAAGCAAAGGGTAAAGAGGTTGGCAAAGACATCATTTGTGATTGTTTTGGAGGCCGAGTGGATTTGAGTGCAGGCCGAGTTGTTCGAACAAAGTATGGTTGTTTTTGTGTTGATTTGTGTGGCATATACCTCTCTCTTGTAGGCCGCAGGGTTCTGTTGCATTATAGGAGGTTGAATCCTAGTGTGGGCATCTTACAAGGGAGCCAGAGACCTATACCTTTATTGGGAGAAGGGCCGAGCCTATACTTCAAGATGGAGAGGAGGTTGTAAGGCCTAGACAAGGGCTAGAACCTTCTATAACAACAGCATAGTGGAGGAGGAGCCTAAGGGAGGAAGGCCATAGTTGTAGGAGGCCTATTGATGAGTGTAATTAGGGTTGATGTTGACTGTAGGTGGCCCTACCCAGACCACAAACTTGACAGCAGTAAACACCAACTCAGACAGAGGTATGTTTTGATGTATCAAATTGAATTTGTTGCTAGAGGATAGCAATCCAGATTGGACAGATTTGACAGGACACTTGTGGGTCTGTTGGAGGGCGGAGAGAAAGTGATCCTTGTGGGTCGTAAGTGTAGAACTAGGAAGGACTCTACGTCTGTTATAAGAGGCAGAATTGTTGAGCTCATTGACTGATCTTTGAAGGACTAAAGAAGGAGGACTAGAGGAGCAGTTTGTAGCCCAAGTTCAGTGTTGGAGAAGGACTTCTAACAATGATAGGTGGCAGCCCTCCTGCCCTAAGTTTGTCTTCATTGGAGCACTGTAGGAAGACAAGAGTGGGAAGAAGTCCCTAAGTAGTTGAGGAGTAGCAGTGGGCAAGAAATCTCAAAGTGTTGGAGCAGCTAGTGAACGTGAAGACCCGATGTGTTGGTTGTAGATGGACTTATGATTAGCTAGAGGGTAAATTGGAGAGTCAAGTTCAGTGACCTAAAGGACTAGGACCATTGATAGAGGCAGTGTTGCAGATTGGAAGTAGATGGACCAGCAATGTGTTCAAGATACAACAAAGTAGTTGTGATTGTGCACTACATCAGCTAGACCACCAATGTATCTTGTTCTTGTATTCTTGTACTAGTGGATGTATGAGGACCATTATCCTTGGTACAGGAGCCCTAAACTGTTGTATTAAAGATTGTTAATATAACAAAGTTGGGTTTTGTAAAAATTTGTCTACATTTTGTGCACTAGTAGATTTATTGTTGTATATTGTTCCGTTGTGTAAAGTAGTTTATTGTGATACTTGGATTGGTAGCATCAGTGATTGTAAGATTCTAACCTAGACTCCAATATCGTGGAAAAACATGGTACCAGAGCCAAGTTTGAAAGGCCAATGAATAAAAGTGTGCACAATGATGTACAACTTAAAAGGGAGTTGGTCACATTGTTGTTAAAGGGCTCACAATAATGTCGAAGTTATAAGTTGGTCTCTAGTATGAGGACAGGTTGGAAGGTTTGTCCCACTATAGTCCATGGAAGGAACAAATCAAGTTGGTTCTGATGGGGAACAAAATTTGTGACTTTGTTGATAAAGTAATCAAGAAGCCAATAGACCCTAAGGAGCTGGAAGTGTACAAAGAGTTCGATACGAAGGCGAAGTTTATCATCCTAGACGGTGTCAAAGATTCCTTAATACCACATTTGTCCGGGAAGAACATTGCCCACGAGATGTGAGAGGATCTTCAAAATTTGTTCTAGAATAAAAACGAGAATCGAGTATTGGTATTGCAGGATAAGTTAAAGGCAACCAAGATGATACAGGGTGAAGGAGTGGCTTCGTATCTGGCGAAGTTGTCTCAGGTAAGAGATGAGCTTGTCGTCATCGGAGAGACTGTTTCAAATTCAAAGATGGTGAGGATTGCCTTGAAGGGGTTTACTCCAAAATGGAAGTCGTTCATCAAGGGGATCGTTGCCAGGGACAAGTTGCCAAACTGGAACAAGTTGTGGGATGACTTCATTCAGGAAGAGTTGTGAGACGAGGATCTTCATCTAAACAAGAAGGCTTCAAATGATGAAGTGGCACTTGCAACAAAAATGAAGGGCAAGCAAAATAAGGACATGAGTAAGATCAAGTCTTTCAACTGTGGCGAGATGTGCATTTTTCGACAAAGAAGAAGCAAGGAGATGATGAGAAGAAGAAAAGAAAGCAGGTCGCAGGAGTCGCCACTTCTGTCGAGATAGATGCTCTCTCCAAGAGATTGGAGCATGAGGACTTTGCCTTTATCTCTCATTTCTCACAAGGTACCATCGACAAGGTTGCATGGTACATGGACAGTGGAGAGTCAAAGCATATGACAGGGTCACAGGATGTGTTCGAGACTCTAGCTTAGTGGGGCTTGAAGTTGCACATGGTGTTGGGCTACAAAAATTAGAAAGAGATCAGGGGATCAGGTGTCGTGCCATTCAGGATGGAGTCAGGTCAGGTGATACGAGTTCAAGATGTATTGTGTGTACCAGGACTCAAATATAACGTAATGTATGTCTCAGCAATCGAGCAAAAGGGGTTTGAGGTCTTGTTCCATAGTGGGATGGCGAGACTCAAGCCCAAAGGCTCTAGCTCTGTAGGTGTCGTGATTGGAGTCAGAGAGCATGGTCTATATAGGTTGATGGGCAAGCCTATATATCATGGGAAGAAGAAGCAAAAGTAGGTACAAGTTCCAGAAAAGCAGGAGCAAGTCTCAGAGGAGCAGGTACAAGTTCCAGAGAAGAAGGTCCAAGTTCTATAGGTTCAAAGGGAGTCGAGTTCTAGAGGGAGTTTGCAGGTTCAGAGGGAAAATGTGCAGCCCAAGAAGAGCATGTGGTCAATGGAGAGTAAGGGCACTTCTACAACTGGTAAGAAGGAATCACAGAAAGACTTGAAAGTGTTTCAAGAGAGGGAGAAAAAGAACCAAGAGGCTTGCAATGATAGTGACACTTCCGAGAGAGGCATAGTCCATGCTACAGGTTTTGTTGCATTTATGGGCGCCAAGAGTTGGGCAAGTGTTGCAAGCAGTGATAGTGATGATGACAAGTTACTTCCTAGTCTTGGAATTACCTCCCTCCCTAAGAGGTAGTGTTGAGATTAGTAGACTGGGACGTACTCCAAGCCCTAGGGTTCGGGGTTTGGAGGAAGGAGCACCACAAAGGGCTTAGAACCCAAGCTTGGGGTTTTGTACCCAAAGATGTGGGGCCAAAACCATGTGGGATATCATTGATTTGACTTGTGGAGATGATAGGACCCTAAAAGGAACTAGGGGCCGCGAAAATCATCGAGATCGAAGGTCTAGAAAGAGAGTTATGACTTTTTATATGTTTAGGTGGGCTAATTTGTCAAGAAGCATATAAATATGAATGAATGTTTACCACAGTTCAAAGACGTCTTCTTGATGTCTTTAGGATTTTATGTCTCAACATAAGTATTATAAAAGTCATGATGTCAAAGATCTAGACTCCAAGAATGAATGTCACTATCCTCATGCAAGTCGGCTAAATAAAAGACAATGATCTCCCTGAATGATACGTCGACCTAGCTTAAGGCACTCATGTCGGCCTAATGCACCAACGCTGATCTATATATATATATATATATATATATAAAGGAGTGATGTTGCATTATGCAAAAAAGTCCTCGGATCATCTTAGAACAGTCCGCAAAGAAGTAACGCAATACACAGTGATCAAGGGTGATACATATCTTGGTGAAGTTTGCCTCTTACATATACATCATGACAAATCTTGGTGAACTTTGAATATAGCTCTCAGAAGTGTTGAAGAATCTAGGGCAAAGTAGTGTGGTGTGATTCTTCGTTACTTGATAACAATTTGTGGAGTCTTTTTACTTTTCTTGTTAGCATAATCTTCTTCTTATTGTTATTAATTCATGTGTGTGTACTTGATCAAACTGCTACCAAAACATAAGAAAAAGAACACAAGATGTTGGCTCTCTGCTAGGGCCAAAACCTCTTTTCTCTTGAGAGGAAAACCCTTTAGTGAATTTCTCTTATTGAAGCTTCTATTGATCAATGCCAAACCCTAGACCCTTGACAAGAGTTTCCTCCAAGCACAAGTCAAGTCCTTTTTGTACCTTATTCCTAGGCACTTCTTCCAACACTTTGTTCTCTTACTATTAATCTTGTCTAGAGATAGACCTTCTTTAGTCTTCGAGTTGAGGTGTTCCTCTTCTAGCCCTTGCAAAAGTAAACTTCAACGTTGACCAAACGAGATCCTTATTGAGATATGAGAGTATGACAGTGTTGTTGTTCTGCTGCCCTAGTTTCTCGCACGTGTGGGAGGATTACTAGGTATTATATGCTCTTCTTTCCTTCGCTTGCGTGTCTTCCTTCCGCACTGGAGTAGGAGGCCTTGTAGGCCTAGTTTTAGCCCCAAACAAAGGGAGATATGATTCTGTGATCTTACTATTGTGCGGGCTACAAACTGTCCTTCATTTCCCCGCACGTGTGGCTGTGTATGCCCTAGAAAACACTGTTTTAACCTTCGATGTTCTTCCTCCTTTCTTCACTTCCCTAACAGAGCTTTTACCATGACTTCTTGTCTCCCCTTTTCTTGCGGATTTCAGAGCTTGAGTTATGCGTTATCTTTGGAGTGGACAGCCTCTATAAATAGAGGATTGTCCCTCCATTTGAGCCGACATGTAGGCCGACTTGACTGGCTGTTTGTAGGCCGACTTTGAGGGCTGTTTGGTGGTTGATTTGTTGAGCAGTCTTCAGATATTTTCCATGGTGTTGTAGCATGCTTGAAGGAGCTTCTTGAAGGTGTCATTACATAAGATTAGACTGGACTTTGCTTGGAGGTTTCCCTTTGACTTTAGTATATATTTATACAGTGTAACATGCCCTTAAAGCCTTCAATATTTTCTCTTGACTATTTGACTCACCTATAGCACTTTTACATGTGCTAGACCTACTTCAATGAGCAAGAAACTCATTGACATATATTATAAAAATAATATTTATTTTCTTGAATAAGAACAAATATCAAAAGTACATCTATGAAGACCGAACCTAGTTACACTTCCTTCAACACTCCCTCTTAACTAGGGAGGTATTCATACAACATTACAAGGTGTTTGGCTATTATCAATCTTGAAGAATTCACATAAGAGAAACCGGATTAGCAATCCATCTGTTATAACATCATATCCATCAACATTGTCATAGTGCAAGGCCTTGACTAACAGCTCCATCTCTTTATGAGACCATGAGCTACAATGGCAGCGAGACCAATGATTTATAGACACCATCATTGTTCCTCGCCCTCAAAGAATATCATTCCTCTTGCCTACTCTTGTCTTGGATGCCCTACACATCCTCAAAGAGTATCGGATGCCAGATGATTACACAATCCTCCCATTCTTCTTACCAAGTGAAGACAAGAATGTTGTGTCTATCTTGTGTTTACATTTCCATTCATGGCCTTCATCTAGACTTACGGTTGTTAGTCATGGTCTCGTGCATGACCCATGAAATGGAAAACACAATTGTCACTCCTTTGTAATTAGCGGTGATCCAAAACTCCCCCCTTGATCAGGGACCTGTCAGAGCTCCCTCTTAACTGGGGACTCTTTCCTTCATCAGCAGCTTCTTCGTGGGTCCTTCAACTGCTTGATCTCCTTCCCTTCTTGATGTCATGAAGTCTTTGTTCGAACTTCTTCTAGGTAGGGCACCATCCATTGATCACTTTCCTCCTTGGTTTGTCAAGTCACTGCTTTCATCAAGGAAAGTGGTTATCATGTCATATATCAAGTTTCCTTGTCATCTTGGCTACTCCTTTGTCATCTTGTCCATGCTTTAGAATATTCTTCTCATGGATGCTTCATTGTACTTGCTTGTTTACATGTTCTAACCTAGTAGCTCATCATGACTTCATCCTGATATTGCTTCAACATTGCTTTTCCTTCTGTTCGATGGCTTCTTTATCACGACACCTTTATAGAGTAGAATCAGTTATCTGTTATATCTCGAAGGCCTTCATAGGTGTCAATGGTCCTTTCTTCCTTTATCAGAGTTGCCCTGCCTTCTTTCAGGAGATTTCTTCAAAGCATCTTGTTAGATAGTGATTCTCGGTGATCATGGTGTTCTTCCACATGCTTGATCTCTTTCTTCATTTGCTTCTTCTCAGATGGATAGGTCAACCATCTAATGCTTCTTGTGAGAGCATTCCTTCATTGCTTGCTTGGACTTGTCAACATTTCTTCTTGCTTCTTAGTCAGCACTCTTATGCTCCTTATGTGAGCATATTCTTTTGTTGACCTTCATTGCATTGTGGTACATGCCTTCGAGCATGTTCTTGGTGAAAGAGATTCTTTCATGCTTGATCATGTTATAGAACTATCCCATGACTCAATAATATACAAATGATAACATGACTAAACTTTAATGCATACATACCTCATCTTGATTCTCCTTTGATCATCCTTTAGTGTGGCCCTTCTTGCTTCATCTTAGCTTGCCTGCATATCATCATTTTCTTGAATACCATGAATGGGATTCCCAATGAGACATTTGTCTTGGTTCATGAACCTTCTTTTGAAGATTCCATCATAGGATCTTAAAGATCCTTGCCTTGCAAATGTTCCCTTTCTTTTGATGATGGAGGTCTTCTAAGATTCTTAATCATGATCAAATTTTCTTTCATCGTGGATGAGGTCCTATACTAGGTATGCTTCTTCTACATGAATATCTTGAGCTATATCTGCCATGCTCCTATATTTTAGAAGATATTTCTACTCATGCATTTTTTATCTTATCAGAAATGCTACATCTTCATGAGTATCTAGAACTCTATGTACATCACGCTGCTAGATTCTAGAGGATGTTTCTAGCCATGCAATTTTTTATTTATTCCTACATGCTCCTATCCTACTCAAAACTTTGAAAGAAGTCTAGAAGTAAAAAGTTTGACCTAGTCATAGTAGATATTGGGAGGATCTTCCTTCTTTTGCTTCTTTCCTTCTTCTTTCACCTCTTGAGTCAAGTGAGCTTCTTCCCTCTTCATTTTGTTGTTGTTGTCCTTCTTAAGCTTAGGGAAATTCCTTTTGTAATGTCCATATTCCTGCCATCCAAAGCATTGGGTCTTGGACATGTCTTTGTTGTTTGTTCTTTGTGGACCAAAGCTGCCAAATTTACCCTTTCTCTTGGCCATGGTAACAAATGCTTGCTCCTTTGATCCCACATCTTCTTTTGCCTTAAGTCTGGTTTCCTCTGTTCTGCATAGAGACCACATTTCACTGAGAGCGGTTGCTTCCTTCTTGGCATATCTGCTTGATGTGAAGTTTCCCCACTCCTCAGGTAGAGCATTGAGTACTACAGTTGTCATCTCTCTATCAAACATGACTTCCCCTAGCTCTTAAAGTTGATCTCTCATTTTAGAGATCTTCATGAAGTGGGGAGTTATTCCTTCATTTGTTATCTCATCTTGTACAATTCATTCCTCAGAGATATTACTTCTCTGGTTGTGGATACCGAGAATAGCTCCACTAGCTTATCATAAATTTCTTTTTATGTCTCAAACTTGGAGACATAAAGAATGAGAGAGTCTTTGATTGATTCTATCAGAATCCTTTGAGCTCTTGTCTCATCCATATTGTACTTGGCTAAGGCTTGAGTCTGTTCCTTAGCAGGGATAGTGATATTCCCTTTGACATGCTCTAGTTGTTCATTCTCCTTGAGTAGTAGATTAGTCTGTGAAAATTTCTAAACTGAAATCCTATTGCAGCAACTGATTTATTTCACCTACTTATTCTTCACAATCAGTTATTTACAAAATCCCTTAAACAAAAATTAAAATAAATTCTACTGTACACAGAGAAAAATACATGCACAAGAACCAATCACATCAACATAGTTGTTTTTGGAAAATTGTCCCCGCAAAAAGCTAATGTGGGAAAATCGGTGCAACAAATGAGGGTTTTATTAATCTTCAGCAGCAGTTGCTTTTACAAGGAATGATTTTACAAAGAAACTGAACGAAAATACTTGAGACTTTCCCTTTGCAACTTTCTGACATCTGGAGACCCTTCTCCCATTCCTACGTCACCTCTGCGTCACTCTGCGAGGCTTAGCATGGCTCTGAGTAGCTCTGTGTCCCTCTATGTCAGCCTGCGTGAGGGCTACATCTCTCCTCTAGACTGTGTCTCTCTCTAGGTTGTCTCTCACTGTCTCTACGTCACCTCCTCCTTAGACACAGCCTACCGTTGATTCCCTCCTCTTCCTCCACCCTGCAACTCTCCCTCTAAAATCGATCTCCTCTCTTGAGAATCGATTTTCCTTGAGATACTGAGTATCTACTAGTGTGTCTCCAAATTATCCTCAAGTCTTCTCTTATACTTTTCTTGTTGATGAATCAACGGCCGAGATTAAGTCTCTAATCAACGGCTAAGATTAAAACAGACTTGATCCTCATCTCTTAGAAGCTTCTCACCCTTATCTTTATTAATACTCATTAATATTTTTATTTTCCTAAGTTTAAATTTAGGAGCCCATTAAAATTATTAATTATTTTGATAACTCCTCATCCGGGTGGAATTTCTCAAAACGATTTCTGGGTCTTGCATATCTCATGTGCCTTAGCCTCTCCACCAATTTTCATGGCTAGAGCACGTCCGATGCTACCAAAAATCAACACAGTCCTCTTCTTCCATGCAAGAAAGTTATTGGTACCTACCAATTTATTGCTTTCCTTGCAAAAAGACATTGATGTATATTCAAAAGGGGACATGTACTTACTTGATAGATTTTGAGATGTAATGGATTTGCTTCCTCCTTGAAAACTTGATGGTTTGTCTTCCCTGGATCTTGAGGTCCTTCAAGTTGCCTTCTCCAAGTGGACTTGCTTGATGATGAGATTTGCTTGATGACTTGTAGCTTGATGTAGGTCCTGCTTCAATCTACTCTTCTTTGTTGGTGCCTTTATGTAAGGCTCTTCTTCTAGCCTTGTAGACCTCCTTGATGAATGATGGATTGTATACCCTTCTTGTTCTTGAAGTGATTGAGACTTCTAGGCTTAATGCTTCAACTTTGTAGGTGCTTCTCCTTGATGTGTATTCTTGAGTTGCCCTTTCCTTGATGTGCCACCTTATTTCTGAAACCATGTTGAAGAATCTAGGCAAAGTAGTGTGGTGTGATTCTTCGTTACTTGATAACAATTTGTGGAGTCTTTTTACTTTTCTTGTTAGCTTAATCTTCTTCTTCTTATTATTAATGCATGGTGATGTATGTCATCAAACTACTACCAAAACATAAGAACAAGAACACAAGATGTTGGCTCTCTTCCATGACCAAAAGCTCTCTTCTCTTGAAAGGAAAACGCTTTAGTGAATTTCTCCTATTGAAGCTTCTATTGATCAATGCCAAACCCTAGACCCCTGACAAGAGTTTCCTCCGAGCACAAGTCAAGTCCTTCTTTCTGCACCTTATTCCCCAGCACTTTGTCCTCCTTTCGCACTTCGTTCTCTTACTATGAATCTTGTCTAGAGATAGACCTTCTTGAGTCTTTGAGTTGAGGCGCTCCTCTTCTAGCCCTTGCACAAGTAGACTTCAACGTTGACCAAATGAGATCCTTATTGAGATATGAGAGTATGATAGTGTTGTTGTTCTGCTGCCCTAGTTTCTCGCACGTGTGGGAGGATTACTAGGTATTATATGCTCCTCTCTCCTTCGCTTGAGTGTTTTCCTTCCACGCTAGAGTAGGAGGCCTTGTAGGCCTAGTTTTAGCCCCAAACAAAGGGAGATATGCAACGGTGATCCTACTGTTGTACTAGCTGCAAAGTATCCTTCATTTCCTCGCACGTGTGGCTATGTATGCCCTAGAAAACAGTCTTTTAACCTTCGATGTTCTTCCTCCTTTCTTCGCTGCCCTAACAGACCTTTTACCACGGCTTCTTGTCTCCTCTTTTCTTGTGGATTTCAGAACTTGAGTTATGCGTTATCTTTGGAGTGGATAGCCTCTATAAATAGAGGATTGTCCCTCCATTTAAGCCGACTTGTAGGCGGACTTGACTAGCTGTTTGTAGGCCAACTTTGAGGGTTGTTTGTAGGCCGACTTTGAGGGCAGTTTGGTGGTTGATTTGTTGAGCAGTCTTCAGATATTTTCCATGGTGTTGTAGCATGCTTGAAGGAGCTTCTTGAAGGTGTCATTACATAGGATTAGACTTGACTTTGCTTAGAGGTTTCCCTTTGACTTTACTATATATTTATACATATTGTAACATGCCCTTAAGGCCTTCAATATTTTCTCTTGACTATTTGACTCACCTATAGCACTATGACATGTACTAGACCTACTTCAATGAGCAAGAAACTCATTGACATATATTATAAAAATAATATTTCTTTTCTTGAATAAGTACAAATATCAAAAGTACATCTATGAAGATCGAACCTAGTTACACTTCCTTCAACAGGAAGACTATATATACACACAGTGACAGCTCTCGATGAAGTCTGGATATAGCTCTCGGAAGACTGTATATACACATATCTCCTCTCAGTGATAGCCCGTCCTATCATCATCAGAATAGTAAAGAACATGAAGGACTATCTCAAGATAGTGGCATGATTAAAGTAACTTATTCCTGAGCAAAGAATTGTAGTAACCGAGGAAGAGGAGTCAAGGACTATGACAAAACAGCGAAGGTATAAGGAGACCAAAAAAACTAAAGGAGTACAGTGACATAAAGTCTATAGACTGTGGATTGAAGGTCGAACAGTGCAGGGGATAGTGATAAGTATCCTGGAGGTAATCTTGAGTCAATTTTGTCAAGGTTCTTGGTATTCATCAATTGGAATCTCTATAAGAAGAATTTTATGCCGGTTTTCCTCTCCAAGAGGGAGAGGTTTTGGCCCTGGCAAGATACCAACGTCTTGTGTTCTTGTCTCTTTGTTTTGGTAGCTATTTGATGAACTAATGAAGACGCACTCTAATAATAATCAGAGAAGATTGGAATAAGCAGAAAATGGAAAAACACCTCACAAATAGTTATCATGCTAAGAAGAATGTCATTAATTCAATCTGCCCTAGATTCTTCAACATGGTATCAGAGGTAAGGTGCTGAAGTCAAATGAAGGGCAACAAAAGAGACATACAAGGTTCTGCATTCAAGGACATCAAAGCAGGTTGAAAGGATTAAAGGAGCAAGTATACAACAAGCAAGGCTACAATAGTCATGGAGTATCAACTTCAGTAATTACAGGCATGCACTCAACAAATGCTCAGTTTGATAGAGTATATCAGTGATCCTCACTTCTTGATCACTGAACTTTCTCCATGCCATAAAATATAGTCTCAGGTATATATATATATATATTGATTGACTGCAGAAGTAATCCAAGGAATACCTCTCACAATCCATGATTACATCATTGTCTTAGTGTAGTTATTACATCAACGCAGTTTCGGTGGCGAGACAGTCTATCTATACAGTGGCACCCACAGTTTAGTTATGTTATTCATTGACAAGTTTGGGCTCTCAATACATTGTCTCTCTAGACAACACACATAGACATAATTGTGCAACGCCATATCAATATACTTGTCACAGTATCGAATTTTGTCTATGATTATGATCTCAATAGCATGGTGCTCAAATCAGAACATAGCATCACTAACATGTCATCAATATGTTGAAGTCAAAAGTACCTTACAATGAATTGGGAAGGTCGTGAAGCAGTGTCGGTGTTGTCAAGACCACTGATGTCATGGTGCTAGAAGGCCTCCAAGGAAGTCATGATGAAGGATACTAATGATGGGCAGCTCAAGCAAAAGAAGCATCAAGGTGAAGATCTCCTCTTCACACACCAAGTAAGCATCTTTCAATTTTATAATCAGATTTGATTAAATGATTTCATGATTGCAAGGAGATTTATAAATCGGTTAGATAATCGAAAGTCCTTGCATAGAATAAGGAGGACTGTCATAAGCTTCATAGAAAAGAGAAATCATTGATATCTATGAAAAGGTCTATGAAGGTCAAGCATTGTTTGAATTCATCAAGAGATTCATAGGATTCATATGATATCACTCAAAAGTCCTCTCATACCTAAATAGCAGAAGAGGAGGCATAAAGAGATATATATGAAATGCTAGATATACTCTCGAAAATTAAAGTAAAGAAGGTCACTTAGACCTATACAATAGTAAAGGTATCAAAGAATGAAGGAATAATTTCATCAAGATCTAGGAAAGATGATAAGAAGGAAGTCATCATTGATGAGCAAGGTAACAAATATCAATGAACAAAGAAGGTTACCTCACCTAGCAATTTGTGGTCTCTATGTTACATAGAGAAAGACAAGTTGCAGTCTATAGTATTAAAGGATAAAAGAATTCAACCATGTGCAGAAAGGAAAGGCAAGGTTGGTCCTCAAGCAAAGACAAAAATAAGTAAAGTTAAGATTCAATGCTGTAGAAAGATTTTGGAAGCTCATATCACTGAAAGATGAAGGAAGCTAAAGAAAAGGGCCAAGGAAAGAGGGAGTAACAAATCTCTCCTATGAGTAAGATAGTATCCCTCACAAAAGGGTCCTACCATAAGCTCCTAAATCTTGTGTTATAAGATATGACAATGATAATAAGATGCATCATGGCATCATGGAAGCATTAGAAACAAGAGCTCGTAACATCTCCATAAGGATCATGAAGGACAAAAATCCATGGCAGAAAACATGTAGGATATATAGCTCTTGGGAGCCTCAATGGACATTGAAGGAAAGAAAGGAGTCATCTAAGACTCATCATACATCAAGTCAAAGAGGAAACATCTGCCAGTTGGGGATATACAAGATCCTCAAAATTCTCTAATGGAATCCTCATAGGGTTCACTAATCTAGAGAGGAAGCAAGTGTTTCAACAAGAAATCCAATGTATGGAATCCATGAGATGATGATATGACATGAAGCAGATCAAGGGATTGAAGATTTTTCAATCAAGGAAGCTGCTGGAAGAAGCCTCGTTGACCTGAAGGTAAAATAAGGTATGTATGCTTGTGTTTAATATTATAATGTCATGTCGTATGGTTGCAAGTAATATGGATCTTTGCTTCTATCTTAAGAATCATGATCAAGAGAAAAAGGATCTCTACCTCTGAAAAGGATGCAGGAAGGCATAAGTCGCACTAGATGAAATCAACACAATATGTCCTCATATGAAGTATGAGGTGGTTAACTACAGTTAAGAAACTCTGATAAAAAGCTCTTGGGAATGGAATGTGTGAGGAAGGAAGAGATCGTGAGATATGCAACCATGATGACGGCAATCAACATCCAAAAGACCAAGAAGATTTGACTAGGAAATCTCCCGAAAAGATATGAAGACTAATAAAAACCTGAAAAATATGAAGACCCTTTACAATGGATATCTTTGGGAGATGTGTCAATATGTGTGCAGGATGTCGATACCTATAAGAAGATGTCATGATGAAGAGCCATCTCATAAGGTATGATTCTATTTAATGTTATGTTTTGATTTCTTGAATAATATCTGGATGAGTGAATGCAGGGCTACTGGAACAAGAGTTGTAAGTACAAGTACAACTGGCATTCATGTGGTGGATGGAATTCTTGAAAGAAGCATGATGGGAAAGAAGTAGCTATATGACGAAGGTTCCATATATGAATCAAGAAAGCCACTTTCCATGAAGAAAGGAATGACATGATGAACCAAGAATGAGAATGACCAAGTACCATCATGAATACCTCCTTAATTAAGAGGGAGTGTTGAAGAAAATGTAACTAGATTTGGTTTTCATTATGACTTGTAATTATAATATTATGTAAAAGAAAAAACAAATTATTATTATATTCCTTGCATCATGGGTTTCATGAGCAAGATGTGTTTACCATAGGTCAAAGACGTCTTCTTGATGTCTTTAGGATTTTATGTCTCAACATAAGTATTATAGAAGTCATGATGTCAAAGTTCTACACTCCAAGAACAAATGTCACTATCCTTGTGCAAGTTGGCTAAATAAAAGTCAGTGATCTCCTTGAATGATACGTTGGCCTAGCTTAAGGCACTCATGTCGACCTAATGCACCAACGCTGAGATATATATATATAAGGAGTGACATTGCATTACACAAAAAAGTCTTCGATTCATATTAGAACGGTCAGGGAAGAAGTAATGCAATACACAGTCTCGGTGAAGTCTGCCTCCTACATATACATCGTGACTGCTCTCAGTGAACTTTGAATATAGCTCTTGGAAGACTATATATACACAGTGACAGTTCTCGATGAAGTCTAGATATAGCTCTGGGAAGATTTTATATACACATATCTCCTCTCGGTGGTAGCCCGTCTTATCATCATCAGAATAGCAAAGAACATGAAGGATTGTCTCAAGACAATGGCATGATTAAAGTAACTTATTCCTGAGCAAAGAACTGTAGTAGCCGAGGAAGAGGAGCCAAGGACTATGACAAGATAGCAAAGGTATAAGGAGACCGAAAAAACTGAAGGAGTAAAGTGACATAAAATCTATAGATTGTGGATTGAAGGTCAAACAGTACAGGGGATAGTGATAAGTATCTTGGAGGTAATCTTGAGTCAATTTTTTGAAGGGTCTTGGTATTCGTCAATTGGAATCTCTATAAGAGGAATTTTATGCGGGTTTTTCTCTCCAAGAGGGAGAGGTTTTGGCCCTGGCAAGATGCCAACATCTTGAGTTCTTGTCTCTTTGTTTTGGAAGCTATTTGATGAACTAATGAAGACACACTCTAATAATAATCAGTGAAGATTGGAATAAGAAGAAAAATGGAAAAACACGTCACAAATAGTTATCATGCTAAGAAGAATGTCATTAATTCAATCTGCCCTAGATTCTTCAACACAATCCTACATAAGATCCAATGTGTCCCCTTGCCCTCCAATAAAACAAATTATTAGAGTAATCAAGTAAAAGAGCTTACAAATCATGGAACCAATTGGGCACTTCATGGTGACATGCCCTTCCATAGTGGGCTTTGGCGTGTACAGAGGTCTCCAAGCTCAATAAGGAGGTTAACCAAGGACCCCATTAGGTGATTTTAGCCTTTAAAGGGAAGTGACATGTCCATGGTACATCCATCAATGGGTAAGTGGCATGTGATATAGTGATTGTAATATCCCCATTTTCAATTTTTCATTTGAGAAGATTAACGAAGTTTATTAGGGAGGTGCTAGGCATAGCACAATTTTGTAGTTCGAGTTTCAAATATGATTTCGACTTGAGGAGCTTGGGTGAAAAGGCAATATTGCAGCGCATTGGCAAGTGGGGGTCACAAGAGAGACAAAAAGGGAATGCACACTTGTGGAGCAAGAGAGAGAAAAAGAAAAGGGATGAACTAGTGGAAAGTGGGGGGCACCAAGGGAGAGAGAGGCCAACAATTATAAATAGAGAAAGGAGGCTCTCTTTTGGGAAATCTTTAGTCATTTTACAATTTCAACATTAGTTCTCTTGAGCTGCTTAGCCAAGACAACCGTGTTGTTCAGCACAAGGAATTTCTGAGCGGGAATTCCACCTCTACCTTCATTGAACTTCGAGTGTCACCCTAGGGGATTAAGAAGGAATCCATCTCAAGACTTCTCTAGGAGCTACATTGCAAACCATTTCCAGCTAAAGCGTGCTTCTCTTAGGGTGTAGAAGGAAATTCAAAGCGGCTGAGAGAAGCTAGCAAATAGTGGAGTTTGGATGAAGAATTTCCAGAGATTTATGCATTGGGAGGGTGAGTTTTTCTTTGGTGATTTGCAGGGCCGAGAGTGCTACATTTTGGAGGGTCGAATTTATCTATTTCTAGCGTTTCTAGACAGCTACTGCGCATACATTTTGACAGGTAGATTTGGGAAGTTCGGGCTAAGGAGAAATAAAGAGGCTTGGAGTGATTTGCAGCGCTTGGAGGATATTTTTATAGTAATTGATTGGCCTTGTATAGCATAATTATTTCTACAGGGCTTTTTTCTAGCTAGTTAGAACTTAGAACCATACACATTTCTTGTGGTCATTGGAGCACGTTGGATTCAACCCAAACCCTTTCTGGGTTATTGTGGGTTTATTGAGAGGAGTCTGCAACTAAATTTATAGAATTTTTTGGGCAATATTTGGGCCTGAAATCCTCATTCTTATAGCAAAGCGAATTGCTAGTTAGCTGGGGAGTTTGCATCACTTGGTGGGCTCAGTTTTGGCTTGGAGTTGGGCCAATCCATTTCTGAGTATTTCTGGGATTTTGGAGGGGAGTCTCTGCCTACAATTTCAACGTGATCTGAGCATTCTTCAGGGTGGAATCTTCAGTTCCATTCCAGCAGCAGTAGTAGTAATTTTATGGGTAGTGCACAGTACAAGTTTGGGCCAGTATTTCCTCCAAATCATAGTTGTACTACATGAGGTTTGCATAACTTGCATAGCAAGCCCAGGTTCCAAAACTTTAGCTCATTTTATGTACTCTTTTATCATAAAATTAATAAAATGGCTCAAATTGTGTTGTAACTTGTCGGACATTTTGGTGTTTTAATTATTGTGTATGACTTCCAATTTATTTATTGTTCTTAGTCCATTGCTTGGTATTAGTTGTTAAATTCCAATTAGGAATATTACAGTGGTACCAGAGCATGATCTTGGCCAGTTGTGGGGAAACCAACAAGATCATGGAGGATTTGGCCATGCGTTCATAGTGACTGGTGAATTTATGGCACTTTGATGACACTGAAAGAGAAGAGTACAGAAGGGATCATGGAGGAGTTGATGAGGGAGAATCAATTGTTGAGGAGGCAAAACCAACAAGTCCTAGAGAGGACGCAACAAATGATGGGGACATTGAGACATAACCAACAAAGAAGCCACACACGTGCACACTCAATTCAGTAGAACAATACCCATGGCCAACCTAGCCGACCTACCATGCCTCATTTTCTGGGTGAATCAAAGAAGGAGAGGGAACCAGACACCTTTGCAGATTTGATGAGGCCCTCCATGGATAGGATTGATGAGTGTGAGGCATTGGATCCTAGGATCAAGAGGGCTTTCTCATTTGAGGAGCAGAGAGGAGGACAGTTAGAGGATGAGACCGAGAGGCGCTTTTGTTGGTGGAGACATGGCTTTAGATATCAGAAACCTAAGGAGGAGGTTGAGCATGAGATTGTGGGCACACAAGAGTGTGAGAAGCGTGTTGATGTGTCCAATATGACACATGAGTCACCCTTGTTGGATATCCCTTCAGTAGCTCCAGTTGACAGCCTAGTGGAGAGAGTAGAGCATACACTAAGTGGGCCATTCGTTGATGAGGAGCCACCCATGGATGATATGTCGTCCATTGTTGAGGGATCCATTGATGAGGTGTCCAAGGCCATGTTTGAGTTTTCAAGTGATAACAACACACAAGAGGTTGATGAGGTACCAAGAGAGTCAGAGACATATCCACCATTGATGAGGAGTCGATAGGTATAGAGGCATCTGTGACAAAGTTTCCAAACGGAAGCTACCTGTCCCTGATTGTTGAGGATATTATGCATGATGAGCTATCTTTGGAGGGATAGTTAGTGGCTCATGTTGAGCCCATGGTGGAGGAGGATGAGCATCCATCCTTAGAGTCGGCCATCGATGAGGAGCAATCAAATGCATCAGAAGCCAACATGGATGTCATACTTTCAGATGGCAGTCCCTTTCAAGCATACATCGATGAGGCTTGCGGCATTATTGAGCCACCTCTGCATGTTGGTGAGAGAGAGGTGGCATTACCTAGGCAAATTACATGGATTTGCCAGACTAGCGAGATGGGGCGACACGAGCTGCATAGGGTGCAGAATTTGCACGATGGAGGACATGTTCCGTGTATGGTTGTTCATGCATTCGATCCCTCTCAGGGTTGGATGGTGAGAGATATTGAGTTGGTATCTGGTGCAGCTGGCTAAGAAGCTAGATGCATCCATGACCACAATTCAGCAAAGGTTGTGGATTACCGGAGCGGCTCGAGAGCCAAACTGTTGTTGGGATCCAGGTGGGATTCTCCATCACATTGTAGAGTCGGTAGGTGATGGTAGTAGCTGCATGATGGACTCGGTGGTTGGACGCACACACCTTTTCATATCCCCTTCAAATTTCTTGACAACATGGATTGACAGAGGAGCAAGACGATTTCATGAGTTGTCATGGCATGTTTGGTTGACATGGGATTGTAGGATGATTAGACTACTTTGCAGGAGTTGGTAGGAGGAGGTGGCATCGTCAGGCCACCAAACAGGGCATCATATGGAAACAGTGCTCTCACATTAATGTATTGGGCACTAGAGCTACTGAGGTTCAACATGGTAGCGTTATTCCCGATTGCATGTGAGGAGTTGGGCCACATAGGTGTACCTAGGCAAATGAGGAGGTGTAGATCACATCATGGTGGGTGTACTAGAAGAGTGGCGGATGCATGGACACATATGGGATGCCCTATGGTACATGTTGGCATGTCATTGAGTTTTTGTATCCAATTGTGCATAGAGTTGTGCCACGAAGTGCAATGCTATGCAGACGAGTGTAGGGATACTTATTTGAGTGCAGCAGAGGATGATGATGCATGGCATGTTGTTGAAGTGTTTCCGCCAGAGAGATCTCCTAACGAGGGCATCAGACACACCATTAGGTTTGGCACACTCAGATTTGGAGAGCGAGTTGATGACAGGGCCGACTGTGAGCGTCCATTTTTTACTCTCCAACATTGCACACTGACACAGTGGACTTGGATATCATCTCTTGATGCTCGCATCATGAGCAACAGGACCCTGGAGGATGGTCTGAAACAATTGGACGGGACACGGTGCATCAGGAGAGAGGCTTTCCAGTTGTGGCATATGGTCGGGGTGCAAGGTGGTAAGATGCATACTTGGGGGTAGTCCGATCTTCTGTAGAGGTAACACTTGCACCACCCTTGAGCCCACACTCAAGGAGATGCACGACCCCCTTTTGGCAAGACATTTTGAGGTGTCTCATGAGCATCTACAACAATTGGTGGACCTTACTCCCAGATAGATGTTTAGACTCCAAGTAGTATTTGGGAGCGCTTTCAAGAGGCAGGATGACAGATCCCACTACGTGGTATGGCCAATGAAGGAAAATTTCTCATGCACTAGATTGGTTCATGATGTAGGGAGTCCATATATTAATTTCATGCATGGACTTGAGACGTGGTACAGGTTGGTGCCAGCAGCTGTCAGGGCTATGCTGCAACCATTCTGGCTATGGAATCAAGGGAGTTGGTTGGTTGATGGGACACTCTATTTTGTGACGAGTGGGATCAAGACAGAGGATAACCCAACTCACACTTGGTTTGACATGTGGGGGAGCGTTGAGGCCTTTGTCGCATGGCAAGGTTCGCTTTCCTTGTTGCTGCTACGAATCAAAGTAAGTGTTGGATGGGTAGGTCGTGACATCGTGGAGATTCCTGGGCCAGATGCGTTGGGGCTCTATAGGTATTTTGCCATTAGATCCCAGGAGAGGAGGATACAACTTGCACATGATGGGCAGACTGTCATGGTCAGAGTTGCGCAGCGACAATATGGTGGAACCCATTTTAGACTAGCATGGGATCCGGGCATCATAGGATTTGGTAGTACAACTACCCTTGGGGATGAACCGATTTCTACAGGGAGAGATCATTCAGATCTTCCATTGGGATTCTATGATTCGTTGATGGCGTGGGGGACTTCATCAGCATGGCAAGGGCATCAACAGGAAGATATCAAGGGAAGCTCATGTGAGTGAGACTTTATCTCTGTAGGGATTGGGTGGTATCTTCAGGAATTTACTCTTGGAGTGTATGAGATGGACCACTCAGTAGGGAAGCTTCATGAGGAGTTAGATAGACTGCTACATTATCGTGATCATGATTCCCAACTCATTTATGGTATGCACAGGGCTTATGGTACTTATACATGGCAGGATAGTGAGTGGAGCAAGGGGAGCTTCACGTTGGACATGATGACTTGGGATCCTGGTATTGAGGGATTCCTTCATGACAAGACAGTGCAAATGTCAGGGACAATTCAATGGCATATTTGGGAACCTAGCATAGTTTTCAGTAACAATGAGGATCAACAACTAGAGAGGGTTCTTGTTCAGGCATTGCTTGAGGAAAAGCAATTTTTGGCGGGGAGGACTATAATAACCCAATTTTAATTTTTCATTTGAGGAGATTAATGAAGTTTATTGGGGAGATGTTAGGCATAGCACAATTTTGTAGTTCGAGTTTCAGATATGATTTCGGCTTGAGGAGTTTGGGTGAAGAGGCAAAATTGCAGCTCATTGGCAAGTGGGGGGCATAAGAGAGACAAAAAGGGAATACACACTTGTGGAGCAAGAGAGAGAAAAAGAAAAGGGATGAACTAGTGGAAAGTAGGGGCCTCCAAGGGAGAGAGAGGCCAACAATTATAAATAGAGAAAGGAGGCTCTCTTTTGGGAAATCTTTAGTCATTTTACAATTTCAACATTAGTTCTCTTGAGTTGCTTAGCCAAGACAACCGTGTTGTTCAGCACAAGGAATTTCCGAGCGGGAATTCCACCTCTACCTTCAGTGAACTTTGAGTGTCACCCTAGGGGAGTAAGGAGTCCATCTCAGGGCTTCTCTAAGAGCTACATTGCAGACCATTTCCCGCTAGAGCGTGCTTCTCTTAGGGTGCAGAAAGGAAAATTGAAGGGGCTGAGAAAAGCTAGCAAATAGTGGAGTTTCGCTGAAGAATTTGCGGAGGTTTATCCATTAGGAGGGCGAGTTTTTCTTTAGTGATTTGCAGGGCCGAGAGTGCTACATTTTGGAGGGTCAAATTTATCTATTTCCGATGTTTCTAGACAGCTAATGCACATACATTTTGACAAGGAGATTTGGGAAGTTTGGGCTAAGGAGAAATAAAGAGGCTTGGAGTGATTTGCAAGGCTTGGAGGAGATTTTTATAGTAATTGATTGGTCTTATATAGCATAATTATTTCTACAGGGCGTTTTTCCAGCTAGTTAGAACCATACACATTTCTTGGGGTCACTGGGGCACGTTGGATTCAACCTAAACCCTTTCTGGGTTTTTGTTGGTTTATTGAGAGGAGTCTGCGGCTAAATTTATAGAATTTTTCGGGCAATATTCAGGCCTAAAATCCTCATTCTTATAGCAAGGCGAATTGCTAATTAGCTAGTGAGTCTGCATCACTTGGTGGGCTTAGTTTTGGCTTGGAGTTGGGCCAAACCATTTCTGGGTATTTTTGGGGTTTTGGAGGGGAGTCCGTGGCTGCAATTTCAAGGTGATCTGAGCATTCTTCAGGGCAGAATCTTCAATTCCATTCCAGCAACAGTAGTAGTAATTTTCTGGGTAGTGCACAGTACCAGTTTGGGCCCGTATTTCCTCCAAATCATTGTTGTACTACATGGAGTTTGCATAACTTGCATAGCAAGCCCAAGTTCCAAAACTTTAGCTCATTTTATGTACTCTTTTATCATAAAATTAATAAAATGGCTCAAATTGTGTTGCCGGACATTTTGATGTTTTAATTATTGTGTGTGAGTTCCAGTTTATTTATTGTTCTTAGTCCATTGCTTGGTATTAGCTGTTAAAACTTAAATTCCAACTAGAAATATTACAGTGATGGAACAGAGTGGGGATCAGGGGAAGGCTCCAGGCCACATGTCACGGTACAAGGGTAGGTATGATGAGGGAAGCCCACACTTTGGTATATGAGTGCAGGAGGGAGCAAATTGTGGTACATGAGTTACTCCAGCCTTTATTTTTTCACCCTTCTTCATATGTCTTTTGCCTTCGAATGATTTTTCTTCATAATTGCTCGAGGCTCCAGGGGATGAGAGCATGATGTGTAGGATATAGCAGTACATACCGCTTTTTAAGGTGGGGCACTTCATTTCACACCAAGGGTTGGGACAATCATGGGTTCCTTAATGTGAAGGGAGCTCATCTAAGGCCTATAGGACCCAAGGTGATGGCCATGAACGAGGTCTAGAGCTCATGTTTGGCTTTTGCCCACATGCTAAATTTGTATGTCCCGACCATCTTTTGCATTGTGTGGTACATTTCCTATTGAAAGTGTCCAAATTATGCTCTTTATTTTATTTTTAGCTGCATCAACCTCCGGGGCATCATTCCAGGCCCGACCCAAGGTGTAGACAAGAGAAGGGGGAGGTTAACCGTTTGTGGACCCAATGGACAAATGTGGACCCGAATGGAAAAAGTGATGAAATAGGGTTAAAGTGAGTGGGAGTGATGTGTATGGTGCTAGGAAGCGGCACCACGCAACCAAATTGGAATTTCCCATGTAGTGCAAACCCTAAAGCTAATTGTTAGTAAAGGAGATCCCACGGGACTAGGATACAAGGCTAACCACCAAATCGAGCAGAGGAGAAAAGAGTAGAGACCTAACCACTCTTTCCGTTGAATCCCCCCATCAATTCATACCTAAAAGTGTCCATGATAACTAAGCAAAATTACTCAACCATACCAATGAAAAGCCATACCTTTGAGATCGGGAGGCCCACCTTCAAACATACGATCATAACAGATGGGCGAGGGATCAAATGTTTGGCTCAAGTGGCAGAGATAATGGCACATCGAGCTATTTGGTGGCTACAATGAGTTGTTGGCTGCCCGCTTAGGACCATCTAGGAAATTTTTTCTCCTATGCATACTACCCATGGGTAGTGGGTAACATGGACCTCCTGTATGTCTTGTCCTCCAAGAACCTGACATCTCATTTGACTATAATTCGCATACCCCTGGAATGAATATCCGATCCAAAATGGAACATGTCTCTTCTAGAATGTGACAATACGCTAGGCTACCAAATATCTTGAAATGACTAAAATCTGACCTCTTTCCTGTGAACACCTCCTCTGGTGTCATCTTGCCCAATGCTCTATGTGGAACCTTGTTCTGTATGTAAATTGTTGTACTGCATGCCTCTGCCCATAAGAAGGGTAGCATATCCTAGCCATACAGCATAGCTCTCACTACCTCCGATATAGAACGATTCTACCCCTCAGCAACCCCATTCTATTGCAAGTTGTAAGACATCGTCCACTCTTTCTTGATTCCTGCCCGGGTATAGAACCCCTGGAACTCCTTTCCTATGTACTCACCAACATTGTTTGACCGAAGAACCTTCACCTTCCTACCTGTCATATTCTCCACTAGAGCTTTGAAATCCTAAAAACAACTAAAGAGCTCATCATTGGTTTTCAGGAAGTATATCAAGTCTTCTTGGAGAAATCATCAATAAATGTAACAAAGAACTCGTATCCCTTGAGAGACTTTGGCAACATCGGCCCACATATATTTGAATGCACTAGATCAAGAACACCCTTCAATCTCGTGTCACTCCTTAGAAAACTTGCTTTTGCAAACTTCCCCTACAAACATCGTCATGCTCTGTACTCACCTCTGTAACACCTGTCACCATCTCACGAAGCAATCTAAGTGCCACATGATGTATATGGTGTTGGAAATAATACTGAGAGGGGGGGTGAATCAGTATTATCAAGTCAAATATTCCTTTTTCAAATCCAAATGATATACGCTACTTCAGTTAATTAAAACCGCAACTATGTAGAAGGAAACCCGCGTATACTATGCAAACTTATAATTTACTTTATCTTTCAGATGTTGATTGTTAATCTGTGTATCAGAATCAAATAACCAATAACCAGAAACAGTAAAACAAAGCAGAAGACAATCACACACAAGAACACAAGATATAAGGTGGAAACCCAATGTCGGTGAAAACCACCTGCTGCAATTCGTCTCTATCTTCTCTTTAATTAGAAACT
>APFE030472119.1:14985-29152 GCA_000404065.3 Pinus taeda | reverse complement strand
CATAAAATTCCGTGAACTTTCTCCACATGAAATAAACCTTTCTCTGCATAAAATTCCGTGAACTTTGCTGCACTATAATTTATCATCTGAGATGAGTGGGTTGCCATCAAGTACAACATATGTATCATAATGCCAACATATGGCCCATCCTCCTATGCCATAGCTCCCCCTGATCTCTGGGATTACCACTGCTAACCAGTGCCTTAGGAGTATTTATCTACAACCTATACAATCGGTTGCTCTTAACTCCAATGGTTATAGGTGATCTCCAATCCTTGTGCCTAATCAGCACCTATGCCCCTCTAAAGAGTACATCATACCCTTTATCTTGAAGGATAGATATGGAAATCAAGTTCATACCCAAGCCTGGCACATTCAACACGCCATGAATAAGAATTGGCTTGCCATTCTCCCTTTGGAACAAAACATTCCCTCTTGCAACTGGATTGCACTTGGATTCGTTCCCCATCTAAATCCGGAATATGATGTCATCCTCCTTATAGTTGGAGAAGTACTCTCTAAGTCTTGTCATATGAAATGACGCCCCACTATCTATATACCAAACACCCTATGAGGTTGAGCTAGATAGGCAAGTAATAAGTGTGAATTCCTGATCCATCCTGTTGGAGAGCTCATCTACACTAGCAGAAGTTGTTGTCTACTTCTTGCCCTTCTTCTCAGTCTTCTTTCTCTGTAGACAATTGTTGACATAGTGGTTGAACTTGTGACAGCCATAGCATTTGACCTTTGAAAGGTCCTTCTTCTCACCTTTTGGATTTGGTCCCTTGCTAGACCGCTTCTTTGCTTTCCCTTTCCCTGCTAGGGCCACGTCCTCCAGATGCTCCTCACTCTTTTAAGTCCTACTGTTGTTGCCATTAACAAGGCTAAGTCTAAGCTCCTCCTAGGAGAAATTGCTCCATAGTCGATCCCAACTCGGTAAGGTGTCTCGTCCATTAATGACTAGAACGAAGATATCTCACTGCTTCGTAAACCCATTTAGCGCTATACAAACTAGCTCGTCATCATCTGGGTTATCTCCCACTGCACCTAACTCATCCTTTACCAGTGTCAGTCTGGTGAGTTAGCTAACAATGTCTTCACCCTTGTTCATCTTGGTATTTCTCATCTTTTCTCTAAGAATGAGCTTCCTATTAGTAGTAGCATCTTGGAACAGCTTCAAAATTGCATCCTACATTTTCTTTGTTGTGTCTATTTCAGCAATATGTGGAACTATATGGTCCTTGACTCCATCAAGGATTATCCTCCTAGCTTTGGCATCTTCCTTCTTATATGTTGCAAGTTGTGTTAGATCTGTACGACAATCAAACTGGTTGCATACTCCTTGAGACTATTTTCTTCCAACAACAAGGTAGTTGCGGCTTTCCAGAAACCAAAATTTGAGGCTCCATCCAATCTATTCTAATCTCTCAAACCTACTAAGGCCATTTTATAAACCCTCAAAAAAATTGAAGAATACAAATTGGGTTTTAAACCCTCAGCTTGTCTCTTCTTGTGTCTACACAAACCCTTCTTCTACCCTCAAATCCGCTTTAATACCCTGTGAAATTTTCAATATTGTTGCAGTTACTGGTTATTCACCTATCTAGAAAAGATTATTTTTCTGCAACTTATATGCAACAAACACTGAATAAAACAATATTGCAACTTCATAAAAATTGAATCGAACTGAAAAAAATATTGGACACACAAAATAATGAACACAGATATTTTTGGACAAATGTCCCTGGAAAAACCGTGAAGGGAAAATCAGTGCAGCAGATGAGGATTTTTATTATTCTTCTTTAGCGAATTTGTGAGTGATAAATAATAAAACTGCTTGCTGTAAACTGGCAAAGATCCGATAATTAATTTTCCCCAGCTACTGGCACATAAAAATACCTAGAAGGAACTCAGCATCCCTCTACAAGATAAGACCCTCCTAAGATAATCCAGCCTTCCTCTGCAAGTGCATACGACCTCACATGTGCAGCCCTAGCTGAAGGAAATTCGGCGTCTAGCAAACTTGGCCTCCTCTAGCATCAAAACTCGGCTTGACCTCTTGGCCTTTCGTAGAAGAAATCAGGGTTAGAAATTGCCTCTCTCTCCCACACGTGCGAATACAAAACTCGGCCTCCAGAAACCATCGCACACCAGAAAAATCTTGGCCTCCTACAGACAAATCGAGTTGGCAGTTTTTCTCCTTTTGTATCTCATAAACTGGTAGAAATTGATGAAGAAATTCTCTTCGAAAAGCTTCTACCTAATCACTGTTGATTCCTCATTGCTTGGTGTCCTCGCGCTATCACTACGCCCTTGCTCTCACTGCAAATTTGTGTCTCAGATATTTATCTCCCATCGACCTACTCTTAAAATCTCTCATTGAGCAACCAACAACCACAATCTAACTCCAATCGATGGCTAAGATCATTTTGACTTCTAAAATGACTTTTCTAAAAGTCATTAGAGGAAAATCGATTTGCCTCAATTAATCCCAATTATTTAAGCCATTTTTCTTTGAAACGTTTTATGGGTATTAGAGATAATTAATCCATTGTGTTCCTTAGTCTCATAGACACCATCTGAGACTAGAACATCTGTTTGAGCTACATAAACTAACACTCCGCACATTTGTACACCCAATATGTGGACTTCCTCGTTATTATTACCCTGGCATTTGACCCTAAGACCCCTTCGTCCCCATTTGTTTCATCATTATTCACATGCACCTATTGACTGAAGGATGTACTAGGGACATGTCTTTCCCCTTAAGGGCTGGGAACACCTAATAGGGTCATATATTAGCCACTCCTACCCAGGGAGGTTACTCTATTATGTGATCAAAGCCCCAAATTTGGAAGAGAAGCCCTATATGAAGTCTCATTTTTCCCTTGATTAACAAGCTTGGTTCACTCAGATGCATTAATAATTAATTGTACCTAACGATGAAGATGCAGCACTAGACATTATGTGTGATTGGCAGGTGGTTTTCATCATGGGTTGAGCAACTTAACTGAGGCCCAAGTCCATTAGAGGAGCTTTATGACACCATACAGGTGAAACGTTGAGAGCCATGGGACTCTTATCACTTGCAGAGCATCATTCCATTCCATGGGTACCTACATCACCGAACAATCTACGCTTTGCCCCACATTATTCATGAGATGATGCACTTGGACCACCATGCCGTCGCTGACTTAGCAGTATATATAGGTTTTGGTAGTTCATCTGAGGCCTAGATGAGGTTTGTCTCCCCCTTTGAGACATGGAAGGGCTAGCACCATCCTCTAAGCCCTCAATGTTGGAACAGAACCAGGCCATTCTATCACCAAGAGACCCATGAGACCCATTTTGTGCCCCAAATATAAAATTGGGGTCCACAGAATGATTTGCATGGAGATTTAGGGGCCAACCCCTAGATCTGGAATTTCAGAGCCCTTTACACTCAACTTGGCACTAGAGGAGCCCAACGCATGCCCTAGGAGGGCCTACACATGCATGACATCAGCATTTTGGCCTCTTTTGTGGGTTATTTCTTATGTTTTACATTGGCTATGAGGTTGGCTTGTAACCTCACTTAAGTATCAAGCCCATTATTTTACAATTAGAGGGGCTTTAGGCTAAAATTAGAGATCATTAAACATGTATAAATTGGAGAGAGATCATTCTAATCTCTCATCATCATCACTTGGACAATTTGACCTCTTTAGAGAATTTCACACTTGTTCCTTCTTGGCTATTGGAGATCTTTTGGATGCATTTCGATGTTTGGAAGCTAGATCAATTTTGTCTTTGGAGCTATTTGTTTGGATGATGGATGGATATACTACATGGTGTCTTGTAAGTGCTCATCGTTGATGAATTTTATCTTGAAATTGTTTAATGTATGGAATCGCTACTTCTAGAATATGCTAAATTGTGCCCTAATTGTTGAAAATCAAGTCTTGAAAGGCTATCTAGTTGAGTATTGCATATGTTATTCATTATATGACATGTAATGAATGTTTCTAGTGGAGGAATCCTTTAGACTCTCCATAAAACTCTATTTTCCTGTTAAGTGGGTAAATGCTAAAAATTGATACCTAGGGCCTCCTTTCAAAACGATTTCGCTGATCTTGAGCCTCCTATACTCCATATGCCCAAAGGACAAGGCACTAATCCAAGTCCTTGGTGATCAACCTTACTTTTTATCCATAAATCTTCTCTTAAAAATTTTGGTCCTCTTAAGGTAGGAGTAAAACGTCTAACTAGGGCTTAGAGTGAATTGCCTTGGGAGAGGTCTTGTGGGAATCTAAGAACCTAAACATCAAGCTAAGGGTCTTGGCTACTTGAACTCCAAGTTTGGTGGCAATCCACTTAGATTTTGTCCATAAAATCTCTTGCCCTAGTTATTGCCCTAAGAGGGAACCCTTACCTATTCTTCCTCAACTTGGGGATTTCTTTGAAGGTTGTATGAGCTTAGTACTTATTAAAGTATATCATAAGAAGCCTTTTCTCCTTATTGCCTTGACTTAGGAGTACCTATAACCATGCAAATTCATGAAACCCTAGGTCTTGCGCATTTCTTTCCTAGGTCTCTTGTAGAAAGCAAATTGCTTCTTGAACCCTTGTACCATAAAAAGCAGGGGGCATTGACTATGGTGATAGTGGCCCATTGTCTTATTGTTAACACTTAGTCTAGCTATTTGTCTTGTAAGGTTTTCCTCTCCAAAGCCTGCTAGATTTTGTGGTAACATGATTCATGCTTAGAAGCATCATATATAACAATACTAAAATAAAAATAAGTTGATTTCCATGATTTAAAAAACAAATACAAAAACCATTAATTACCATAACCTAATTATAATTATAACAACAAAGTGGCATAATTCCATCTTAATCCTATATCTCTTAACGATTGATAGGAATCCCCGGATTACTTTTTTTATACGTATAAGTGCTTAATATGGATATATGCTAGTTAGATTCAATCCAATTCCACTAACCAATTAGATATTGTTCCAAGTAGTTCCAAGTAACTTTGCATAGCATATGGAGGGTTCCCTAGTTGTAAGTTATGAAGTTTTCCTCTAAATCGGATTCTTCTTCTGAATCACTTGAAGAAAGGTACCAAAGCCAATTTACTTCAATTAAACTTCTTCAGCAGTCTCGGCAAAACCGCCCCCGGTAGTATCTTTCATGTAGGCCATTATATACGTCAAAAAGAATATATATATATATATATATAAAAGGATCCAAGGCAAAGGAGCTGGTTATCAAATTGTTTATAAGGATCCAAGGCAAAGGAGCTGGTTATCAAATTGTTTATAAGGATCCAAGGCAAAGGAGCTGGTTAACCACCTCAATCTCATCTTAGTCTATTGGGCAGTTTGAACTAGTCCTTTAACAAATTAAACGTTTAACAGAGCTCCTGACAAACTTTAGGGCTAACTGTAAACAAACACGTATAAATTATTCAATTTAATGTACTTCAGCATCCATCGCGAATAATGTAGGCGATACATTATTTGATTCGAGTTAATTCATCTTCCAACCGTGAAAAAAAAAACTTTAAACACCGACCGTCTATGCAATGCCGGCTGTTAGTGCGCAATGTTTAAACGAGGATGGCAAAAATAGAATATTCAAACCCCGGAAATGCAGTCAAATCGGAACTGAACAGCCTAAAGGGTAAAAAACCTTTTAACATCGACCCGCTTTGTAATACCTGCTGTTAGTGCGCAATATTTAAACGAAGATCGCAAAATTAAAAAATTCAGCTCCCTGAAATGTAGTCAAATCCGAACTGCATAGCCTAAAGGGTAAAGTTTTAGACCAAAAATACCTGCTTCAGGTGCCGGCTGCGTGTCCTCCATATTGCAGAAGAGTGGGAATCAAACGCTAGATGTTTGATTGTGGTGAAAAGATTTTCAGTATCTGGAGTTTGGGGGATTATAGAAACACACAGATCGATCCAGATCTATCAGAAGTGTGAAGATTTCATACGTATCCAGAGAAAATAAAAGGGGTGGATCCCAGATGTCAATGTCAAAAATTATTAAGGATGACAAAATTAATCAATATCAAAAAGCGATAGTCTAATGGGTATAAGCCGTTCTCTCGAATTTGGTCGGAAATTTTTGAAGAAATATAATACTTTTGGTGTTTTGAATAGTTTGTATATGGTGTAAATAGATTAGCATTATTTAAGAATTTTTGGGATACTTAAAATCCAAAATCAAATCTTGAGTTGTAACCCGGATTTTCAAGATTTTCATTTATTTTAAAAATGAAATCGTAGTTTTTAGATTACCTTTAAAATATCTACAAATAATAATAATTATTTTTATTTTTAAAAATATTTAAATGGTTTTAAATTAATTATATTTTAATTATATAAATGTTTATTTTATTGGTTGATATAAAATGTTACATAAAAAATAAATAAATAAATTACGATATATGAAATGAAATGATATTTTAAGGTTTACGAGACTAAAAATAGTTTATGACACCATTAGTTTCTTATTTTTCGTTTTTTGTAATTTAATCCTTTTCCGATTCAAATTGATGATGAGCTAGCCCAACCTTTTAAAAATCCCTTCGCTAAAAAGTCAACGCCAAGAAAATGCTAACATGTTATCATAACTTTCTCTGATGTCTTTGGATGCATCACATTCCAAAATTAAATATTTTTCTGATTCCATAGTCACGGAGGTGCAAAATATACACACCCGTTCTTCCCAAGCTTCTTTAAGCCTTTTCCACCATCTTGTTTCACATTGAAGTTGACGTGAGTTGGTTCTTAATTGAGCAATAAGAACCTTTGCCCTCCACGAAATGATAGCTCCAATGAACTCTTTTAGTTGTAGATCACACGTAAGGTTGAATTCCTCAATGTAATATTTCTTCTTTCTACCCAACTCTTTTCCCCATATCTTTTGAAGTAGATATTCCATTTTTGCATCCATGTTTAGTTTTGTTTCATCCATGTTTTCTTTCTTTCACTCATGCCTTCATTGAAGATAACATTAGGCTATCCACCTACTCTCATTTGCTCATTTATTTTTCGATATGTTATGAGTTGCACCACAACAATTGCTTCAATGGGGGCTGCTCCTGTTTCACTCAATATTATCTCATCAGGTGCGGAACTTTTTGTTTTGAACTTGCTCATGATCAAGCGTTTTTGGATTTTCTCAATTTCTTTCCATTTTGAGACGGGAGTGTTGCTAGCCCACAATTCACACCCATATAGCATCACTGGACAAACTAGGAGTCCATAAAGCACTTTAATCGTTTTCCAATCCCCTAACTCTGCCTCTCTACATTTGTTTCGAAGAGCATATAACGCTTTCCACCCTTCTAAAATTCCTTCTTTCTGCAGTCCTCCCAATTGAATTTGTTGTTGAATCAATCCCAAGGTACTTGTACTCATTTACTTCTTCAAGAATGTTGTCTTCAAAGAAAAAAGTATGTTGCCTCTGCTTCCTTTTATTAGAAAAAAACATAAAATTGGTCTTGCTAGTATTGACTTGCATCCCCACTTCTCTATAAAAATGCTCAAGGGCATATAAGTGCATTTTTCAATCCATGGGCCAATTTAGAAATCAATACAATATCATCAACATATAAAAAAAGCTTTATCACAAACTTTCATAACCGAATACCATTTCCACCTTGTAGATTTAGCCACTCTTCCAATTTATCAATATATAGTCCAAAAAGAGTAGGGGATAGAGGGCAACCTTGCTTGACTCCAATGTCACTTCTAAAGCTTTCTGAATTACATGCTCAGGTTCTAATTTTGACTTTCACTTCTTCATAAAGTCTATGGATAGCAGCTCTATAATGCACAAGAATTTCAAGTTCTTCTATTCTACGCCACAACTTATCCCTAGGGACTGTGTCAAATGCTTTTTTGAAGTAAACAAAGCGGCAAAATACTTCTTCTTTGTCCTCCCAAACCTTTTCAACAATGTGTCTCAATGCGATACCATGATCCACTGTAGAATGTTTCGGCCTAAAACTCGCTTGTCCTCTTGCCCTCTTTTCTTTTACTTTTGCCCAATTACTAATTATATCTTCTACCATGCTACTGAAAAGCTTTGCAAACAAAGGATTGATCATAATTGTTCTATTGTTGTATGGATTATTAATGTCTCCACATTTAAAAAGGCATATTGCTAGGCTAGTTGTCCAGTCTCTTGGGAATCCTTGTTGAATGATGTCGTTGAATATTTCCATGATGTGCAGCGCAAGAGCGTTCATTCCCCATTTTAGATACTCTACTTGAAGTTCAACACCTTTCCTATTTTCAGCTTCTTAATTCCATTCTCCAACTCTTGTAATGTGAAGAGTTTTGAATTTGTGTTGATCCTGGGGGGGACTCCGCCTCAGATTCTTTCTCATAGAATTGCCTTACATATTCAAACCATTGATTGGCTATAATATTATTTTCAAGTTATTTCTTCCTTGGTTGTAGTTCCTGCCAGAAAAGCTTTGGATTATTCTTGCTTTAATATATTAACTCTTCTCTCCTTGTTTGCATGAACTCATATTTTTTCCTTTTTAGTATTTGCTTATATAACTTTACATTCATCTTCTCAATTCCTTCCTTTTTCAAGGTTCTCCTTTCCATTTTGCATTCCTCATCAAACCAAGCATCTACAGGAAAACAATTTTACTCTGATTTCCTATTTTTTGCTCTTTTACACTTCTCAAGTGCAATTTGAATTATATTTGTTAACTCATGATCATTGAAGCTTTTGAAACTAGTTTTCTCCTTTCGAAATAATCTCTCTAACATTGTCTTGAAGATAGTACAATTTTCCCGTGTTAGAAGAATTTTGCCCCTTGATAGTGATTGTCGAGAGCATTGGGTTTTCCTCCTATGTTGTCTTTCTTCTAACCATGATAATCTTATATAAATTGGGATATGGTCTGATTTTAAGTCCCAAATATGCTTTCCAATGCTAACTTCATCTATCTTTTCTATCAAGTTTTGTGAACACATCACATAGTACACAACTCTTGCCCCATTGTATGTGTTGCAAGTGAAATTCTCAGACCTTTTCCATCTATCTAGACCATTGGAAATAATTAAGTTGAAAGCCCCACACAATGTAAGCAACTCCTCTCCAAAAGGATTGCTAACTTTGTCATCTTCTAAACACCTCACCCATTGGGGATTCTCCTCTTCAGCGAGCCAAATAGGATTATTATCCTCTTTGCAACAAATAATGCTAGCTTGATTATTTGTTGTTCTAGCATTGAAATATCCCACTAAAAGAACTTCTCCATGTTGAGAGTACATGACAATATCTTGTTTTAAAGTTGCATATGGATCCTTGATGTCAAGCCCCTTATTTTTGTAAGTTTTTTAGACTTGAGGGGAAAAATAAGATGTTGCAATTCTTATGTGATTCCCATTATCCGATATTTCAACCATAAATTTTGTTTATTTGCATCTTCTTTAATTAACTTAATGTCACTACCTTCTTTTTCTTTCACTAAAACTAGTATTCCCCCATACCCTTTGTCATTTTCTGCTACCTTGTTCCAAACTACCAACTTCAAATAACTATCAAACACAGGAGTTTTGCAAGCATCATGCTCATGAGTTTCCGTGAGACAAATTATGTATCTACCTTCCGCAGTAGGCACTAACCCAGGTCCCCTCCTCCAAGGGTAACCTCTACAATTCCAACATACTAAACTTTTTAGATGATTTTTATTTTTAAAAATGTTTAAATGATTTTAAATTAATTCTATTTTAATTATAATGTTTATTTTATTGGTTGATATATATATATATATATATATATATATATTATATTAAAAAATATTATTTTATTGTTTTAGATGATGGAAGTTTTATTGACCATTATTAGGTTTTTCATTGACCAATGCAATTTATAATGTTCAATTTTAAAAAATAAATATTTATTTTTCAATATTATTAAAAATAAAATCAAACATTTTATTGGACAATAATTTGATGGTCTTATTGCAGCGTCTGCGTAATATAATGTTGTGGATCACTTCCCCACATATTTTATGTCATACTTTAGGGATATGTTTGCAATATTCATACATGAGTTTTAGATATTTTTGTAGCAATTTTTTATTCTTAAGCTTTGCACAACCATCCAAAAATAAAACCCGTAAAAATAGTTCATACTCAAGTAAATAACATATTTATCATTCGAGACGAGGACCATGGTAGTACACAGGGCACAGAGGCTGCCAATAGATACAGAGCCACCACTTATGTTATGGCTCGCAATGTAATTCAGGATTGGGAAGCTACAGTAGCTAATGAGGAAGGACCCCCATTAGACATGGAGCTCATCAACGAATTCCATGACTTACTCCCTGACCCCGACCATAGCAAAGGGAGGCATACTCTAAATGTTCAAACATCATTATTATAATGGTAGATTAAAACATTGTTGGCAAGAGCACTGCATGGAGGACAACAAGACCAATCAAGCATTCTAGAAGTAATAACTATAATTAAAAGAGATCAACAACACCTAGGATTTCATATGCTTCAGTTGGACAATAGATAGGATAGAATAGAGAGGCACATTTTACACAACCCTCCTACATTCCCACTAGGTTTCAATGTGAAGGACCCTGCCCCAATTGAATCTTCTAATGAATAATGTGTTTTACTCTTTGTTGGAAGCCTCTTGTTGCATGTTTGCTAGTGATAGGTGTTTTGATGATATGGGCTTTATTTTTATTTTACTGAAACTCATTAAAACTTTTAAATTTTGGACTACTTATTAAGCAACTAGATGGTCAACAGACCTAGGTTCCCACTGGGTAGGTTGAGATCATCTGGTTGCCTACATTGATCCTATAATATTTTTTGCATAATAGAAGGAAACATTGTCAGCTTACAAAAAAAAACATATTTACCATTAGTTCCCACCATTATATAACTTTTCCACAACAGTTATGTAGGAGTAGAATTATAAAAGTGTAGATTTACTAGTGGTTACTACCTACCAAAATTTATGTTGGAAATAATGAGAAGGGGGTGAATCAGGTTTACTTATAAGAATTAGTAAATTATTAATTTCCAAAGCATAAACAATAAATAAAACATCAACACATCACAAGAATAGTGCATAAGAGATTTTTGGGTGGAATTTCTTCTAGGAGAAAAACTACCGCACATTTTTCTAATAATTGTGAGTACAAAATGCTTCAGCTCCAATTGAAAAGGGGAGCCCCAACTCCTTAGCACTCCAGAAAATCATTCAAGTTTATAATGAAACTCCAACACCTGAAAGGGTGCCCCTACACCTTGATTTTACCAACTCCTACTAGAAGGACGCTCCAACGCCCCGCAAACTCCAACTTTCCCTAGCACCACCCTGCCACCCTAAAGTGTTTTGAGGCTCCAATCTAAAGGAGACTTCACTCTCCTGCCTTACACCACCGAACCACCCTTGAAATATGAAAAATGAAAGAATGAATTGTGGACTCCCATACTAAGGACAATGAACCACTTACAAAGGTATTCAATGAAGCTTTATTATTGTTGATAGATGTACATTAATGGTCAACTTCAAACCAATCAAATTGTTCATATGCAATCAACTACCGACTTGCTCTATGGAAACACATCATACCTCAATTCCCATTGTTGAACTTTGAATATGTTGGTTGCCAAGAATAAGCAATAATGATCTGCCCTACGTTGATGACTTAGCCTTGAACACTTGAAATAATTGTCGTTGTTATACATGTAGATGACTTTTCTAGTTGTTATCTTCACTTTTCTCTACCTTGGCCTTGCCTTTAATATGTTGGAGTTCTTGCTCTTGAGTTTCTTTACTGTAGATAGAGCCTTCTTAAAAGCACAAAACACTTTGAGATATTATGGAAAGATTTTTCTTCAACTATAACTATACCAAGATGTCTTCACTCTCCTGCCTTACACCACCCAACCACCCTTAAAATATGAAAAATAAAATAATGAATTGTGGACTCCCATACCAAGGACAATGACCCACTTACAAAGATATTCAATGAAGCTTTATTATTGTTGATAGATGTACAATAATGCTCAACTTCAGCCCAATCAAACTATTGATATGCAATCAACTACAGGCCTACTCTATGGAAACACATCATACCTCAATTCCCACTACTGAACTTTGAATCTGTTGGTTGCTAAGAATAAGCAATATTGATATGCCCTTTGTTGATGACACAACCTTGAACACTTGAGATCATTGTCACAATTATGCTTGTAGATGACTTTTCCAACTACTATCTTCACTCTTCTCTACCTTGGCCTTGCCTTTAATATGTTGGAGTTCTTTCTCTTGAGTTTCTTTACTGTAGATAGAGCTTTCTTAAAAGCACAGAAATCCTAGAGATATTTTAGAAAGGTTTTGCTTCAAATTTGACTATACCATGATGTTTCACTTCAACCACATATTGCAAATGCTCAGATTATGGATTCTACATGATGTCTAAGAAATTATGAGAATAGTCCATAATAATTTCTCTCGGGTTAGTGCAATATATTATTGATTATGACTTTTGGAAAATCAAACAACAGACTTCATAACCAAGCAAGCAATTCATGACAACTTCAAGGATTAGACACCACTGGATTAGTATTATAATGTCAAGTAGAGTTTAGAGTTCTTCTACTAATAAATCCCTCATAATATATCAGATTGACCTTCTAATAAAGATTCAAAAGGTTACAAAATTATAAGGAAACAAGATACTTTATCCAGTTCAATGAAAACCCTTATGCATATGAATGAAACAACAACCAAATTGGGTTACCTTGAAGTCTTGTCCCTGGAGAATGCAATGCCACAACAACATTAACCACACACCTTGTTTTAGAACCGCTTTAGAAGTTGATCAAGATAAGGTTTGAAGGTTTGTATAATAGAATTCAATTAGGGCAGAAATCTACCATTAACATTTCAATTTGTCACCCAAAGAAAAGGCTTTCAGTGATTGACCTATGGTGACCCTTGAATCTCATATTAGGGAACAAAGCAAGTGTCAAATAAAATTTGGAATAAGGTCTAATCTAGGTCTGAGAAGATTTGGATCATGCCTTGAATTCTTGCCAAAGGATGCTCCTTGAAAGCCAAATAGATACTCTCAGATTTGAGTTTGAAAGAGCCCAAGAATTGCTTCAAATATGTCCTAATGAGAAGGTCGAATGGCCTCAGAACCTCATCCAATCCTCTTATAGGAGGCCTTAAATACTCTCAAACAATTTGTTGTCATTGCAACAACACCCTCCAAAATTTTACCCACACTTGAATTTTGGAGCCTACTATGGATCTTGTGATCAATCGTTTTGTGGTCACTTTTTGATCGGTCAAAGCCACTTGCTCACACATGCTCAGATCGTAACAAGTTCATAAGCGCATTCTTTTATGCAAGCTTGAACAAGCATAACACAGTCCATTAATACAATGCATGTGCAATGTTCAACCAATGTTGAAACTTAGTGCACATTGTTATTGATAGTCCCTCACTTTTGGTTGTGTTTGTAGTTCCATTTTGGTGAATTGTTTCAAGCTGTCACTTTTGTGTACATTCACTTTTGCGAGTGTCATTTTCATGCTTTCACTTTAATAAGTGTCTTTTTCATGTTATCTTCACTCGACATGTGTCGTTTTCACTGTCGTTCGCATATCACAAGTGTTGTTCACCCTTTTCTCTTCATATAATAAATGTCATCTTTTGGCATGTGGAGTGTCACACAATGCACGAAAGCTAGTTTTGGTGTGTGTCTAGTCAATTTAATGTCTTAAATTGCTCTACATAAATTATCAATCCGGGTATCGTAAACTGATGAAGTGTGGTGCACCATATGTTCTTAGAAAACCTTTTTCTTACTTCGTTGTTTTATAGTTTTTGTTTTGTTTTTGGGTTTTGTTCTTATTGATCTCCTAAAGTGTCTAATGCAAATGGAAATCCTATTCCTAAGGTCTCAAGAATACTTTTAAAGGTCAAGTATGGATGTAGATTTCAAGACAAGGTTTATGTCCCTAATGGTAACTTCCAAAACTTAGCACTTCAAAAGATCTCAAAACATGATATTGACCAAATGAGTACTTGAATAAAAGTGTAAATATGCAGCTACTTAAATCAAACAAAAGATGAAATACTGATCATGAAATCACTGTCT